>SKCR01006610.1:0-55168 GCA_019454045.1 Zanthoxylum bungeanum | reverse complement strand
AAAGCGACCATACGACTAGCGTCTCATCGACAAAGAATGGCGAAATATTTCAACAAAAATGTCAGAAGTCGAACATTCAAAGAAGGGGATTGGGTACTACGAAAAGTTTTTCAAAACACAAAGAAGTCGGAGAAGGAAAGTTGGGACCAAATTGGGAGGGGCCATACATCATCACACGAGTTATTGGACACGGAGCCTACAAATTACAAACAATTGAGGGGAGACAAATTCACATAGTTGGAATGCAATTCACCTTAAGCAATTTCACCGGTAATTTATGCGTGCATTTATTTATATTTTATGATTCAGAGTAAATTTCAAATTAATGTATGTGTGTGATTCGACTTAAAAACAAATTTCATTTGAAACATCATCCCAAAATATCATTAATTCATTAAAATTTGTTCTACAAAGAGGTTAAATTAAAATTACAAAATAAAATTTCCGGAGTGGCTTCTTCTTGAATGCATTCAGCAGCAACTTCAGGTGCAGGAATTTCTTGAACTTGTATAGTCGGCTCGATTTCCACTCGACTAAGTTCTTCATTCTTATTATCCGCTTCTTGAACTTCAGCCGCCCCCTCGCCATCAATAACTTCTTTTTGCCACTTTCGAGTCGACCTCTTCGCCTTTCTCTTCCACATCACCCTCGTCTGAAAAAGAAACTCCTGCCAATAATTGATCATACTGCTGAATCCATTTCTTTGGTTCCCAAGCTCCTGTCTTTCCTTCAAGGAAATCCTTCATCAGATGGCTGCGTTCTTTCATCATTGATTCAAGAGCGATCCCTTCAAGATTCTCAAGTAATTCTTCATTCTCCTTCTTCACATTCTCGAACGCATCCTTATAGCCTTCAATTGTAACTTCAGAAGTCTCATTTTCCATCTGAAGTGTTGCCTTCACTTCCTTCAACTCCTTCTCCAATTCAGCATTTCTTTTTTCAAGCGACCTCTTTTGGACCACTTCCTTTTTCATAGCTGCAAATGATTTATCCATCTCCCTCTGTTTCTTAAGAGTCGATTCGACATATCGCTGCATATGTAGACTGCACTCCATTGCCTGGAAAAAGGATTTAATTAGAATCCATTCTACAAATTATTAAGAAATTTCTATCTACTTTCTTACTTGGTAACTTAAAGCCGCAGCCTTTTTCATCGACTCGACCGGGCCAATCTTGGATAACCTCTGTTCATCCTCCTCCAGCAATAACTTCTTAATAAAAGGGTCAAGGCTTGATGGGTCCGAAATTGCAGTCGACCCTGCTGGAATCCTGACAACTATATTATCGATTTCTTCGATTTCATCCGCCTTCCTTTTTCCCCCTTTGACAACTATTTCGGTCGACTTCCCCTTATGCTTTGGAGTTCCAGTCGACGATACCAATTGTGGTTCTGGAACCTCCACTTCTGGCTCCTTTATCTTGAGCTTCCTAGCCTTTTTTTCTCGGCTCATCATCACTCATCAATGATGCACTTTTATTTGCCTCGACGCCATGTCCTCTGCGCATAAAATTTCTTTTGGAGTTAATGTCTTTATAAACCACACCTTTCCGTACAGTGCTCGAATCGACCGAGTACAGTAGATGACTTCCAATACGTTTTTAGAAAGTGCCAAAGGGGTAGATATACCTTCTGATTCGAAGATTTCTTTCCACTGTAAAGTTGCTCTTAATCTCTGCTCTACCAAGATTATCCTCCAATCTCTTTGTTCGACCGGTAGATCAAGAAGAGCTTTAGTATTCGACAAAATGAGAGGTGTTTTGTCGAATAAACTGTTTCGAAAAGGACCTGCATAATAAACAATCCATGCATTAGTTTCATACGACAATAATATTGATAAATTATCAATTAATAGAAGAATTTGATACTCACTAAATACACCCCAATATTCTGAAACTCGACCCATTCCAGTCGACCCAAAGATACCCTCATTTTTCACAAAGAAGTACTCTGATTGCCAATTACCCCTATCGTTTGTTGGGAGCCCCATAATTATTTGTTCCCTCTTACGACGAAGATACAAAGTATATCTCCCTTTCTCAGTAAGATGCTCTTTGAGGTAGTATGAATATAAAACATCCTTCACCTCAAATAATAACCCATGTTCGAATGCTAAGCATTCAATCGACATTAGAATCCTCCAAGCATTCGGCATTAGCTGTGAAGGAGCAATCCCGTAATGATCCAAGATTTCCCAAGCTAACCTCGGAATAGGGAATCTGAGCCCATTAGAAAACGGTACTACATAAAAACCCACCCAACCAGGAATTTTATAATCAATCCTTTCAGACGGCAAAGGCACCCTCAGTTCCATTGTTCTAGGAAATCTATACTTAATCCTAATTTCCATTAGCAGGGTAGCCGTCATTCGACTAGCTGGGTTCTTGGTTAGTATGTTGGTAGGCTCACTTGTGCTCACCCCTCCACTAAATTCCTCGACAGCAGCCAATGATCTAATAGGTATTGCCTGCAACGGAACTTCATGCGACATAACGGTTACAGGTCCTTCCTCAAAAAACTCTTGACGCGACCATTCCCTTAATGATTTTTCTTCTGTTGATTCACTCGATGATGATCCTACGAATGTATCGATCTGTTCTCCTAAACTTTCTAAAGAGTCTCCACTCGACATATTCTATTCGGCGAGTCTACAAACAAATAATTTCTAAGGTTTGGGTTCCTTAAAGATCAAATCCTACTCCTATCTCCAAACACAAATCCTCCAAATAGAGTATGATTCTAAAGATCAAACGGCCTAATTTAGCTAAGAACAGATTGAAGCTACTCTACGAACATTCAAAGCAAATGAAGAACGCGAAGAGAGTGAAAGAAGTACCTTGGAGCCTTGAAGTCTCTCCCAAATCGATTGATCTTGTGAAATGAAACAAATGAACCTATCAAGCCACTCTTATACTACTTCTTTTGGCGGTTTATTTCCCGCCATGAAACTCCTCGTTATTTGCGCTAGGTTTTACTCCATTAAACGACACGTGGAAGATCTATGAAATATTTAGCAAACCCCGGTGCAGATAGTACACTCGACAAATGGTGGTTCAGTCGACAAAGGGACATTCCCCTGAAACTCATGTCCAGTCAAATGAACTCCTGAAGCTGTGTTTGGTTCAGTCGACAAAGGGACATTCCCATGACTCATGTGGAGTCAAGTGAACTCCTGAACCTATGTTTGGTTCAGTCGACAAGGGACATTCCCCTGGAATCATGTCGAGTCAAATTGGACTCCTGAACCATCGTTTGGTTCAGTCGACAATGGACATTCCCTTGGACTCATGTCGAGTCAAGTAAACTCCTGAACAACCGTTTGGTTCAGTCGACAAGGGACATTCCCCTGGACTCATGTCGAGTCAAATTGGACTCCTGAACCACCGTTTGGTTCAGTCGACAAGGGACATTCCCCTGGACTCATGTCGAGTCAAATTGACTCATGAACCATCGTTTGGTTCAGTCGACAATGGACATTCCCGTGGACTCATGTCGAGTCAAGTAAACTCCTGAACCACCGTTTGGTTCAGTCGACAAAGGACATTCCCCTGGACTGATGTCGAGTCAAATTGGACTCCTGAACTACCGTTTGGTTCAGTCGACAAGGGACATTCCCCTGGACTCATGTCGAGTCAAATTGGACTCCTGAACCACCGTTTGGTTCAGTCGACAAGGGACATTCCCCTGGACTCATGTCGAGTCAAATTGGACTCCTGAACCATCGTTTGGTTCAGTCGACAATGGACATTCCCGTGGACTCATGTCGAGTCAAGTAAACTCCTGAACCACCGTTTGGTTCAGTCGACAAAGGACATTCCCCTGGACTCATGTCGAGTCAAGTAAACTCCTGAACCACCGTTTGGTTCAGTCGACAATGGACATTCCCCTGGACTCATGTCGAGTCAAATTGGACTCCTGAACCACCGTTTGGTTCAGTCGACAAGGGACATTCCCCTGGACTCTTGTCGAGTCAAGTTGGACTCCTGAACCACCGTTTGGTTCAGTCGACAAAGGACATTCCCCTGGACTCTTGTCGAGTCAAGTTGGACTCCTGAACCACCGTTTGGTTCAGTCGACAAGGGACATTCCCCTGGAATTATGTCGAGTCAAATTGGACTCCTGAACTACCGTTTGGTTCAGTGGACAAGGGACATTCCCCTGGACTCACGTCGAGTCAAATTGGACTCCTGAACCACCGTTTGGTTCAGTCGACAAGGGACATTCCCCTGGACTCATGTCGAGTCAAATTGGACTCCTGAACCACCGTTTGGTTCAGTCGACAAGGGACATTCCCCTGGACTCATGTCGAGTCAAATTGGACTCTTGAACCACCGTTTGGTTCAGTCGACAAGGGACATTCCCCTGGACTCATGTCGAGTCAAATTGGACTCCTGAACCATCGTTTGGTTCAGTCGACAATGGACATTCCCGTGGACTCATGTCGAGTCAAGTAAGTAAACTCCTGAACCACCGTTTGGTTCAGTCGACAAAGGACATTCCCCTGGACTGATGTCGAGTCAAATTGGACTCCTGAACTACCGTTTGGTTCAGTCGACAAGGGACATTCCCCTGGACTCATGTCGAGTCAAATTGGACTCCTGAACCATCGTTTGGTTCAGTCGACAATGGACATTCCCGTGGACTCATGTCGAGTCAAGTAAACTCCTGAACCACCGTTTGGTTCAGTCGACAAAGGACATTCCCCTGGACTGATGTCGAGTCAAATTGGACTCCTGAACTACCGTTGGTTCAGTCGACAAGGGACATTCCCCTGGACTCATGTCGAGTCAAATTGGACTCCTGAACCACCGTTTGGTTCAGTCGACAAGGGACATTCCCCTGGACTCATGTCGAGTCAAATTGGACTCCTGAACCATCGTTTGGTTCAGTCGACAATGGACATTCCCGTGGACTCATGTCGAGTCAAGTAAACTCCTGAACCACCGTTTGGTTCAGTCGACAAAGGACATTCCCCTGGACTCATGTCGAGTCAAGTAAACTCCTGAACCACCGTTTGGTTCAGTCGACAATGGACATTCCCCTGGACTCATGTCGAGTCAATTGGACTCCTGAACCACCGTTTGGTTCAGTCGACAAGGACATTCCCCTGGACTCTTGTCGAGTCAAGTTGGACTCCTGAACCACCGTTTGGTTCAGTCGACAAAGGACATTCCCCTGGACTCTTGTCGAGTCAAGTTGGACTCCTGAACCACCGTTTGGTTCAGTCGACAAAGGACATTCCCCTGGACTCATGTCGAGTCAAGTAAACTCCTGAACCACCGTTTGGTTCAGTCGACAATGGACATTCCCTTGGACTCATGTCGAGTCAAGTAAACTCCTGAACCACCGTTTGGTTCAGTCGACAAGGGACATTCCCCTAGACTTATGTCGAGTCAAATTGGACTCCTGAACTACCGTTTGGTTCAGTGGACAAGGGACATTCCCCTGGACTCATGTCGAGTCAAATTGGACTCCTGAACCACCGTTTGGTTCAGTCGACAAGGGACATTCCCCTGGACTCATGTCGAGTCAAGTTGGACTCCTGAACCACCGTTTGGTTCAGTCGACAAAGGACATTCCCCTGGACTCATGTCGAGTCAAGTAAACTCCTGAACCACCGTTTGGTTCAGTCGACAATGGACATTCCCTTGGACTCATGACGAGTCAAGTAAACTCCTGAACCACCGTTTGGTTCAGTCGACAAGGGACATTCCCCTGGACTCATGTCGAGTCAAATTAGACTCCTGAACCGTCGTTTGGTTCAGTGGACAAAGGACATTCCCCTGGACTCATGTCGAGTCAAATTAGACTCCTGAACCATCGTTTGGTTCAGTCGACAAAGGACATTCCCCTGGACTTATGTCGAGTCAAATTGGACTCCTGAACTACCGTTTGGTTCAGTGGACAAAGGACATTCCCCTGGACTCATGTCGAGTCAAATTGGACTCCTGAACCACTGTTTGGTTCAGTCGACAAGGGACATTCCCCTGGACTCATGTCGAGTCAAATTGGACTCCTGAACCACCGTTTGGTTCAGTCGACAAGGGACATTCCCCATGACTTTTGTCGAGTCAAGCGGGACTCCTAAATTTACATTCAGTTCAGTTGACCAGAGAATATTCCCCATTACTTATGTCGAGTCAAATGTATCCATGGATCTTCAAAACTGATCATACGACCAAGAACCAATTACCATAAGTCAAGTCAAATTAGAATGACTAAAGACTTCGTCTGCCCAGATAATACACGCGATATTTTCCAAAAAACCACATTTTGCATAAAGCTCTTATAAAACAATCCAACAGAAGGTGATACATTCTTGTCACGTGCTTTTGTGATTAGTATCATTCGACACAAAGTATATACTCTCTAAGACAAAATTTCTTTGACTTAGAGAGTAAGGGACAAACTGTAAGAGCCAAATTTGGTCTAAGGGTATAACTGTCTTTCATCTTAAGCCCATCAGCATGTTAGGCCCAAGCCCAAAGAATTATGTATTTGATTACAATTAAAATCATAAAGCATGACCACTTAACCAAACTCTAGCACTAATCCCCACCACCCCACTTAACCTAACTCTAGCACTAATCTTCACTTACTCCAAAAACCATTACCAAATACACCAAACCTCATATCATGTTTTATCTATAAATATGAAAAGAGTACAGGAAGAATTCATTCAAGTCCATTTCTCTCACCCTAATACTTCATGCTCTCGATCCTTAATCCCCTCATATATTACACGGCTCTCACGGCCAAACAAAGGAAGTAGAGGTAATATTCAACCTTGCTTTCCCATTTTACAAACTTATTTCCTGCCACTGACTTGGGCGTCGGAGTGTACCCGGTATCCACCACACCGGTGGTAGCCTACTCCCGTCCACTCTACTTTGTTTTTTGCAGGATTGCTAGTGCCCAACTTACAAATTCTGATTGAGGACCTCGGCCGAAATCCAGCGTCCACAAGTATGTGATTGTAGTAATGATGATTAACATTAATAATACCTTCTTCAACTTTCTTCTTCAGTCACGTGCTTGCTGTACGTATCCCATTCGGAAATCTTCTTGATATAATGATATGAGATGAGTCGGATAGTCGGATAGATTTTGTTCGTTTGTGAAGATGAAGGAAAAAATAACATGGGCTGGGAGATTTCAGCAATATCATTGATTTGAAAAAATAACAATTTTTTTTCTTATGTTTGGTAAAATATTTTGGGCCCAACATGCCTCCGCCCCTGTATGGGATAAGCTTCACGACCAAAGAGCCAGAAATTAAATACAGGAGTGGCCAATTTAAAAAAATAATAGAAAACAATACTTCATTAATATATTTTTTATAACAGCTCTCGATGAATTTTCATATGAAAATGTTGAATGATAACCTCATTATTTATAATATAAAATGTTGAACGATAACCTCAATTATTTTTCTTGCAAATTCAATAAATCCCTTTCAATCTTAAAAACTTATTATCATAACCTATATATGTGATATAATTTTCAAGCTAAAATTCAAGTGACATGAGATCCATTGGAAAAAAAATTATTTGGATAAAACTTAACAAGTAGTTATAGGAAGATTGTATCTTCACTTAAACAATACTTAGTTTTCTTTTAATAAGATTATGTTGTAAATTCTTCAAATCTTCAAATGTTATAGTTTGGATGGAGGAGAAACATGTCCTTTGGATGGTACCCCATAGGGGCATGTCCTCCAAATTGAGTGTAACATGGTATTATGCTCTAAGGGATGCATAGGAGGGGTATAACCCCTTGGAGGGTTGCACTCCAACCCGAAGGGTGCCTTTGAGGCACCCTTCCATGCCTTTATAAGGAGGCATCCATGTTCATTCAAAATATAAGAAAAAAAATTGAATTGCATCCAAAATTATTTGAGTCTCATATTGGTTTTGAGTCAGAGAGAGAATCCCACCATTTCCAAGTTCAAGTTCTTCTTAAGGTGTGCCCCTTTGAATGAGAGGAATCCGAGTTATCCTGGGAGAACATTAGCCACAAACCCGTAGAGCACCGAGACGGGGCTAATAAGTTCTTAAGGACAGAGTTTTATCTCGACTTGGATAGAAATTTTCATCAATTTTCCAGTTTTCTTTATACTTCAAGTTTTAGGGTTTTGCATTTGATTTTCTGGATTGATTTGTTTAAAGCATGTTTGTTTTCTGTTTAATGACACCAACATACCAACAATCTTAAGAACTTATTATTTTAGTGTTGTTAGATAGAAATTCACATGCTTAGTGTGGGACACAGGAACTGGACGACGCATGATGTCCTAGGCTCGAGGCCCGGTTAGGAGTATGGAGTAGCCACATGGGACTAAACCGGATAATAATGGAGTCGCCACCCGGTGTGAACCGGGAAAATGAGATTTAAGGCCGCACTCACCCCTCACAAGGGAAGACCTCAAACCGTTGGGTTCGGAATGGTCCCTTACTTATGCAACTTGTAATGAAAGGATTTATGTGATAATTTGATCAAGCTTAAGTAACACTTATTTCCAGGAGTATCATGCTTCTAAATTCACATATACAAAATAAAACTTACAACTGAATTTACATACACTTTATATCTAAGATTGCATGCTTGAAAGTACATCAAAGTAGCAGCGAACATACAACTTCATTGGCATATTGTATTCATGAAAACACAAGCACACACACTAACCACACAAGCACACATGTGAGCACTTTTCCAAGCGGTACGTGGAATTGTATCCCAAGTACAGACCGCACTACCATCCATTTCGGAATCGGCTACAGAATTTATGTCTGGGTTTCCATCCGATATACCGCAAGAAATAATACTCAAATGCCATCATGACATGAATATATGAATTGTAATACGTTAAGCCAAGACAAAGGTAAATGATGCAACCAACGGGGTAAACATGCTTTTCATTATGATGCGTACAAAGATAAGAATGACTATATGAGATTTCATAATACATGCATGAATGGTATAGTTGGTTTTATGTGAGAGTTGAGTGTGTGCGTGAGTGCAAGGTGGCTTTATGGCGTGAGGAGATGAAAAGAATATTTTTTTGTTACTTATTCTTGTGATTGGCGTGAATGGAGAGCTTGGAGAGGGGGTTGGAAATTCTTTGCTTCTTTATTTCTTGTGATGGGTGTGAACTAGGAGGGCTTTTGCTTGTATCAATGAGCTAGGGGAGTCCATGTCTTGGTTAGGGGTTGTTTATATAGAGAAAGGCTAGGGCTTCACCTTGTCTCACAAGGAAGGGATTTTGGCATTAAAAGGAGGATTTGACTTGGTATTCAACAAGGAAAGGATTAGATTGAGGGGGGACAAATCTTGGCTAGATTAGGAATGCAAAATATTTAATTTGTTATGATTGATTTTAATTAGGTATGACATCTTTTTAATTTAGTATGTGATTTTGTTTGGTTAGGAAGTTAATATATTTGATTTATCTTTATTAGGTATGATTATGTTTTTTATTAATTAATGTTTAATTTAATTAAATTGGGATGTGTTTTATGGGCTTTGGGGGGCTAATTGGGCTGGGGGTACGAGGCTAGCAGCAAAACCAGAAATACCGACTCCGTTCGAACGCCCATTCGAACGCTACACGAACGTCCGCAATCTGCCTGAGTTTGAACGAAGTAACGAACGCAGCACTAACGAAGACAGTGAACTTGTGAAATGAATTTGATGACGTACTTATTCTAAATTCCCATTCCGACCTCCGTTTCCCGCAATATCCTTAGCTAAAAAGGTAGTGCCTCCAACTGAGACTCATCATCGGGTTTCACATGCGAAAATGCAATGCCTACAGTCGCCCCCACTTTGATGGGACTTGTGCAGTGTGTGACTTTGAACAATCCTATCAAAGTTATGCAATGCATTTTCACTTACCTGGCTCGGCTGCCTCCTCGAGCTCAGTTGGTGCTTGCAGCGGACCTCGATCCTAGGACGCATCCCAATAATTGCAACCGACAACGGGGGCACCTCGACCCTGGGCACCTCGACCCAATACCGCTGACAATAAGGACCTCGCCCTCGAACTGATGATGTAGTGGGTACCTCGACCCTGGGCACCTCGACCCGGAACTACAACTGACAACGGGGGCACCTCGACCCTGGCCACCTCGACCCAAGACCGCTGACTATAGGGACCTCGCCCTCGAACTGATGATGTAGTGGGTACCTCGACCCTGGGCACCCTCGCCCGGAACTACAACTGACAACGGGGGCACCTCGACCCTGGGCACCTCGACCCAACACCGCTGACTATAGGGACATCGCCCTCGAACTGATGATGTAGTTGCACCTCGACCCGGAACTACAACTGACAACGGGGGCCTCGCCCTCAAGCTGATATGGGCCTCGCCCTCGAGCCGACATGATATGGGCCTCGCCCCAAGCTGATATGGTCTCGCCCCTTGGGACTCATCCCAAAAACTGAAATTGCGATGACGCTGCTTGGCTCATTTCTGCCGCTCTTTCTCCTTTCTCGAACCTGCGAACACAAAACGAAAACAAACACGAAGAGAATGCAATGTTACGTGTATGCATGAATGATTTTCTTATTCCGTTGGGTTAGGTCTTCTGATAATTCCCGTGGTGACTGCTCGGTCTTCTCTCACTCAGGCAAAGTATTGCTTCAATCTGTCTACGTTGATCGGCTCGCTGAACTCGTTCCCTTCCAAGTCTGATAGCTTCACTGCTCCATTTCCCATTACCTTCTGCACTATGTAAGGTCCTTCCCAGTTTGGTCTGAATTTTCCTCTCGGATCTGTCGTCGACGGCCTCGACTGCTTAAGTACCAAATCACCTTTTCTGATCTTGGTGGGACGTACTTTCTTGTTGAATGCTCGGGCTAGTCTCTTATGATACAACTGCATGTAATACAAAGACTTAGTTCTCTTCTCATCTAGTAGTGCTAACTGATCAAACCTCCGTGCGACCCACTCCTGTTCGGTAATTCTGCCTCTGCTAATACCCTCATAGACTGTATTTCCACTTCCACTGGTAACACTGCCTCCATTCCATAGACCAAAGAGTAAGGTGTGGCCCATGTTGCTGTCCTTACTGATGTTCTGTACCCCCACAGAGCAAATGGTAGTTTCTCGGCCCAATCCCTGCAGTTCTCTGTCATCTTGGTTAAAATCGTCTTTATGGTCTTATTGGCTGCCTCAACTGCCCCATTTGCCTGCGGCCTGTATGGTGATGACTTGTGGTGGCCTATACCGTACCTCTGCAACATTGCCTTCGTCTTTCCTTGAAAGTGAACTCCGTTGTCTGTCACTACATGATGCGGCATACCATACCGACAAATGAGGTTCCGAGCTATAAACTTTGCCATCTGTTTTGCTGTAACATTGCGGAATGATTCGGATTCCACCCACTTCAAGAAGTAATCTACTGCCACTACTATGAAGCGATGCCCATTTGATGCATTCGGTCGAATTTCCCCAATCATATCAATCCCTCATGCTGAGAAAGGCCACAGCTCTGACAACCCGTGCAACTCTGTGTGCGGTAAATGATTCAAATTACCGTGTGCTTGACAGTCATGACAGTGCTTTACCATTTTCGCGCAGTCTGTTTCCATGGTTGACCAATAAAAACCTTGTCTCACTATCTTGCGGGACAGATTCAACCCGTTCATGTGCGGACCACATACCCCGGCGTGTATTTCTTCCATTACATGCTGAGCTTCTTCCTTTCTCAAACACTTCAACTGAATACCGTTTGCTTGCCTCTTGTACAGTTCCCCTTTCAAAATCACATACTGGGAAGCTAACTTCTGAATGGCTATTCTGTCTTTTCTGCCTGCCCCTTCCGGGAGTTCTCCATGTTCCAGATACCTCTGAATGTCATAATACCAAGGTTTACCGTCGTCGACCTCAACTTCCAGAATTCTTTCTATCTCATAAACAGGTCTGCTCGCTGTTGTCAGTATCAACGGTCTCATCACTAACTTTTCTGGATTTTCCCAAGTTGCTGCAAGTGTAGCCAATGCATCTGCCATCTGATTCTCTTCTCTTGGTAAGTGCTGAAACTTACACTCGGGGATAACCTGTGCCAACTTTATGAGGTGAAAAAGGTAAGGTTTCAACCGTTCTTCTTTCAATTCCCATTCTCCTCGCATCTGCTGGACTACCAACATAGAATCTCCGTAGACTTCCACACTCCCGGCCTTTAAGGCTATCAATGATGTCAAACCAAAAGCACATGCTTCATACTCGGCCATGTTATTAGTCACTCTGAATGTCAACCTCTTGGCTAAAGGCAAAGTCTCTCCCTCGGGGTCACTATCACGATCCCAATTCCGGCTCCCTTGTAATTCACTGCTCCGTCAAAATACATCTTCCATCTCTGGACTGTTATTGCTTGGATCTCTTCATCTGAAAATTCAAACTTATACTGATCCCCCTCAACAGGTTGCATTGCCAGAAAATCTGCTACTGCTCGCCATTTGATCACTTTGGAGGTGAGATATTCAATGTCAAATTCTGTCAGCAATACCAACCATCTGCCCAATTTTCCCACTAGTGAAGGCACCGAATGAAGATATTTCAGAGGATTTTCCTTTGCCACTATCGGGATCTTGTATGACTGGAAATAATGCCGCAATTTTCTGGAAGCCCATACCACGGCAAGATAGATCTTCTCAATTCTTGATATCGAGCCTCATACGGGAGCATCTTCTTACTCAGATAGTAAACGGCATGCTCTACCCCTGTCTCATCTGCATGTACCATCATTGCCCCCAGTGCTTCTGATTCTATAGCCAAATACAATACAAAGGTCTGCCCGGTCTCGGAGGTTTCAATACATGAGGCTTTACCAAGTACTCTCTGATTTTGTCGAAGGCTGTCTGACACTGTTCATTCCATCTCACTGGCTGATCTTTTCTCAACAGTTTGAAGATAGGCTCACATACTGATGTCAACTTGGCGATGAACCGACTGATGTACTGAATTTTTCCCAAGAATGCTCTGACTTCTTTTTCTGTCTTCGGTGCAGGCATTTCTGTGATTGCCTTGATCTTTTCGGAGTCTACCTCTATTCTGCCCATTCCCACTGTATGACCAAGCAATTTCCCTGATGTCACCCCAAACACACATTTCTTAGGGTTAAGCCGCAGGTTGTATCTGTCAACTCTCTAAAGGAACATTTCCAGTGCTTCAATATGCCCAACTCTTGTCTCTGATTTTACCAACATGTCATCCACATACACCTCAATCTCTTTGTGCATCAAGTCGTGGAAAAGTGTAGTGGCCATCCGCTGATAAGTAGCCCCCGCATTCTTAAGCCCAAACGGCATAACCTTGTAACAATAAGTACCCCACTCAGTAACAAATGCAGTCTTGTGTTTATCTTCCTCAGCCATGAGAACCTGATTGTAACCTGAAAACCCATCTGCAAATGAATACATAGCGGATAAAGCCGCACTATCAACCAGAACATCTATATGCGGTAGAGGAAAATCATCTTTCGGACAAGCCTGTTTGAGATCTCTATAGTCTACACACATGACCTTCCCATCTTTCTTCGGCACCGGTACTATATAGCCAACCACTCAGGATATTTTACTACTTCCAAGAACCCCACATCTATCTGTTTTTTAACTTCCTCTCTGACTTTCTCAGCCCATTCTGGTCTCATCCGTCGGAGTTTCTGTTTTACTGGTCTCATATTCGGATAAGTTGGTATTGTGTGTTGGGCAATGTTTCTGTCTACCCCGGGCATGTCCTCATAGGACCAAGCAAACACTTTGGCATATCTGACCAACACTTCTTATAGTTTATCCCCTCTTCGGAGGTTACTTACTTGCAATCAGAATTTCCTTGGGGTTCTCAAGTGTACCCAAGTTAAATGCAATAGTTCTGGCTGAACTGATGTCAAATATGCTTGATTCGTGTAATGTAAATGGAAATGACTCAGACAAGTAAGCAAAAGAGATGTCTTTATTATTGGATAATGCGGAAGTACATTCAAACAAACAAATCAGGAGGTAAATGTCTTCATCATCTATAGACATTTCTTCCTCTGCGATCAGATCTTCCTCAGGCTTTTCGTCCTCTCCCAGAGTCAGGCTCTCCAACTTCATCAGTTCTTCCTCCCAATTCTCTTCTTCTTTCTCCATAATTTCTTCAACTATCAGCTTCTTACCCAACATATCCTGGAAGATCTCAAACCCAAGTACCACAATTCCATTAACTTCCACAGGTTCAGGCTCCCCTTGATATCCTGAAGCTTTCACAAAACATTCCATCAGTTTCAGGCCCTTTTTCTTGACCTTTGGCTTTTCTTCATCAGACTTGTACCCCAAACCCTTCCGAGTAGTCTGTCCTCTGAAATCTGGTAATTTTGAATTTAGAACCTTTACCCGGCTCAAACTTCATTTTCTCTCCATAATCCTAGCCACCCTAGGATCCACCCACTCCTCAAAAGTAGCTGACACCTGAAACCTCGTGAAAGGTTGTATCTCCAAGGCAGCCACGGCATTATCTAACTCAGCCCGGATGGTAACAACTTCTCCCTCCCTCATACGGGAACTTAATCATCTGATGCAAAGTGAAAGGCACGCCCCCAAGTTTGTGAAACCAAGGCCTTCCCAACAATAAGGCGAAAGTAGCCGGGATGTCCAGTACTGTGAACTCACCTCATCTTCAATCGGTCATACCTTGACCATAGCCACAAAGGTACCCTCAACTCCCCTTTTACTGTCATCGTAAGCCTTAATAGTCATACTGGAATGGTCCAAGTCTGTTGCTTTCATACCCAATCTCGCCAGAATTTTCAGCAGGCACACATTGATGGACGAACCGTCATCCACCATACACATGAAACACAAGTTCTCTTACCCCTCACCTCGGCCCTGATAAATAGAGGCCTGTTATGATTTCTCCCCTCCGCCGGGAGTTCATCCTCAGAAAAAGATATATGCAAAGCTTCTTTCTGAACCGACCCAACAAACATTGCAGGGTTGGCGTCTTTCGGTACCACAATCTTGCTCAAGGCCTCAACCATGGCCTGCCTATGCTCCGAGATGCACATAACAGTTCCCAGATACTCACTTGTGCTCTAGTCTTCCTCAATTGCCTCAGCACTATATCCCCCTCAGTATTTCCTGCAGTCTCAACCACTTCTCTACCATCTGTCAAAACTTCCTTACCCTTTTCCGCCATATCATTGTAGAAACGACCACTGTGCGTCATTCCCCTTACTTCTTCCTCATCACTGCTAGAGAAATCAAGCCAAAAGCTTTTCCCCTGCTCAAACTCATCTTCACTAGTACTATCCCAGATTCCCAGGCAAAAGGCTTGAGGGTGAAAGGATTTCAGGACAAGGTCTTCTGGGAGGCCAGAATTGATCATATAGGCTGGTGGTGGTACGGCACGGTAGTTGGGTAAGGGGTTTCTGTGTGTGTCAGGCTATTCTGTTTCTGGGTCAGGTATTTTCTTGGAGTCTATCAGGTCTTGGATTTCATGGAGGAGTCGGGCGCAGTTGTCGGTGTCATGGCCCTTTTGTTGGTGAAAGTGACAGTAAAGGCTTAGGTTAAAATATGATGGTAGGGTATTGGGTAATGGTTTGGCTTCCAAGGGTTTTAAGAGCCCTTGCCTCTTCAGTTTCTCTAGCACCTTGGACATGGGCCTTCCCAAGTTGGAAAACTGCCGGTTCCGGATAGCGGCAATCTCAGCAGAAACGGGCTTTGCTCCCGATGTTCCCCCAATGGGCCTCATGTTCAGACCATAGAATTTTCTGTTTTCCACCTCTTCGTCTTCAATGTCCATGACAGTCTCCCTCAACTGCCGAAATTCTGTAATCATGGAGGTCATCCTCCTCAACTTGCTGTAAATGGAGGGTCTGGTGCCCTTGATAATCATTTTAATCTGGTCCTTCTCTGAGGGCCTAGTCTGCATTTTCAATAATTGACCCCTCCACCGGTCCACATACTCTTTAAAACTCTCATCCGCTTTCTGTTTAACATTCTCCAGATCACGGAGTGACAGATCGATCTCTAAGTCAGTGACATACTGCTTCAGGAAAGCATCGGCCAACTCCCTCCAATCTTCCTTCACTTTCTTCTCCAAACTGTGGTACCATACCACGGGAGCTCCTTCAAGCGACATTCCAAACATTTTCTACATTTGGCGCTGAGATAAGCCAACTGAACTCATGACTGATACAAACTGTCGGAGATGCACCCTTGGATCCCCATTCCCGTTAAACTTAGCCATATCAGGCATCTTGAACTGTGCCGGCAACTGTTCCTCGAAAGTCAGTGTGTCATAATCCAGCAAATCCTCATTCTTACCCCTCATCTTGCGGGTAATCGACTCAACCTGATCCCGAAGTTTCTGTAACTCTGCCTGAGACCCAGATAATCTGCATGCTGCATACTCTGCCATATCATCATCAAAAGTGGGGATATCATCCCCCAACCCATTCGGAGGCTCCTCACGCCTCACATTCTCAGATATTCCCCCAGCACGGGGCACAGCCATACCAACCACAGTAGTAGTCAAAGCTTGCAACTGTTCCGTGACCTTGGCGAGACTGTTCTCTAACTGATCCATTCGGGATACCTCATTACCAGATTCACTCATGACTGTTACTGTTCTTTTAATGAGCCTTGTCCATTTCTCTAACCCAAACGGTATCTATGATGTCTTTTTGAGACATAGAGGGTGTTAACATGATATATGTATGCATGAGGTGCATGAGATACAGGTAACATATATAACATACTAAATTAAAACTAAAATTTTCAAAAAAATCGGACTGTTATCATTTTAGAAGCTTTCGGGCTAATTGTTATAGGAGTGAACTCATCCCAGTTTAAATGGCCCAACGAGTTCACATCTCATGACAAAGAGCCCGACTAAATCCAAATGGTAACGTTCCGAACACAAGCACAAAGTGGCTCATCAACACTTAGAAGCCTTTGGCCCAACCGTCATAAAATACGTTCTTGTCCCAGCTTAAATGACCCAACAAGCCCATATCTCATGACAAAGGGTCCAAATGGATCCAAACGACGATGTTCTCACACACAAGAATAAAAGATAATGCAAACATAAAGTAATAATTTCTACGGAATGGCCCATCAACATTTCAGAAGCTTTGGGTCCAATGGTCATAAGGTACGAACTCGCCCCAGTTTAAATGGCCTAGCAAGTCCGCATTTCTGACAATGGTCCAACTGCATCCAAATAAGGATGGTCCACTAGCACATACTCAAGGAAATAATTGTTACTTTAACCATGCAAACCCGGTCTATGGGTGGGTTCGTAGGAGTATAGACAAAGGCTCTCACCGGCGAAGGATGACCTACAACTAGGTCTCCCCACTCAAGGGTTCGAGCGACCAAGTGAGCGCACCCTTTTTTATACACTAAGGTACGTGCCAATGAGCTATGGTGTGTGACGGACTTTTAAATGGATTTCCCGTTATAGATTCCCCAGAGGAAGGTGGAGCGAGGCTCACTTAAATACCCAAGCCTCTTAGGCTCTTATCGCTTGGTGTCAGGAATAAACAACGAGTCCTCCAAATTAGTCCATCACAATAGGCTACGAGTAGATGGCTATCTAGGTGCCTTCATTGCTTTTCCTTCTAGAAAGGTAGTGAATGAAGGAAGAAACCAAACCATTACCTAGCCTCAAAATGCCTTTGATTAAACCCCCACTTTATCCATTATAGACACGGTGAATTAAAACATAAATCCAAACATCACAAGACAATATTTCGGGGCCGATTCTCTATCCTCAGTGGAGTCGCCAGACTGTGGGACACATGAACTGGACGACGCATGCTGTCCTAGGCTCGGGGCCCGGTTGGGAGTACGGAGTAGCCACGGGGGACTAAACGGGAGAATAATGGAGTCGCCACCCGGTGTGAACCGGGAAAATGAGATTTAAGGCCGCACTCACCCCTCGCAAGGAAGACCTCAAACCGTTGGGTTCGGAATGGTCCCTTACTTATGCAACTTGTAATGAAAGGATTTATGTGATAATTTGATCAAGCTTAAGTAACACTTATTTCCAGGAGTATCATGCTTCTAAATTCACATATACAAAATAAAACTTACACCTGAATTTACATACACTTTATATCTAAGATTGCATGCTTGAAAGTACATCAAAGTAGCAGCGAACATACAACTTCATTGGCATATTGTATTCATGAAAACACAAGCACACACACTAACCACACAAGCACACATGTGAGCACTTTTCCAAGCGGTACGTGGAATTGTATCCCAAGTACAGACCGCACTATCGTCCATTCGGAATCGGCTACGGAATTTATGTCTGGGTTTCCATCCGATATACCGTAAGAAATAATACTCAAATGCCATCATGACATGAATATATGAATTGTAATACGTTAAGCCAAGACAAAGGTAAATGATGCAACCAACGGGGTAAACATGATTTTCATTATGATGCGTACAAAGATAAGAATGACTATATGAGATTTCATAATACATGCATGAATGGTATAGTTGGTTTTATGTGAGAGTTGAGTGTGTGCGTGAGTGTAAGGTGGCTTTATGGCGTGAGGAGATGAAAAGAATATTTTTTTGTTACTTACTCTTGTGATTGGCGTGAATGGAGAGCTTGGAGAGGGGGTTGGAAATTCTTTGCTTCTTTATTTCTTGTGATGGGTGTGAACTAGGAGGGATTTTTCTTGTATCAATGAGCTAGGGGAGTCCATGTCTTGGTTAGGGGTTGTTTATATAGAGAAAGGCTAGGGCTTCACCTTGTCTCACAAGGAAGGGATTTTGGCATTAAAAGGAGGATTTGACTTGGTATTCAACAAGGAAATGATTAGATTGAGGGGGGACAAATCTTGGCTAGATTAGGAATGCAAAATATTTAATTTGTTATGATTGATTTTAATTAGGTATGACATCTTTTTAATTTAGTATGTGATTTTGTTTGGTTAGGAAGTTAATATATTTGATTTATCTTTATTAGGTATGATTATGTTTTATTTAATTCAATGTTTAATTTAATTAAATTGGGATGTGTTTTATGGGCTTTGGGGGGCTAATTGGGCTGGGGTACGAGGCTAGCAGCAAAACCAGAAATACCGACTCCGTTCGAACGCCCATTCGAACGGTACACGAATGTCCGCAATCTGCCTGAAGTTCGAACGAAGTAACGAACGCAGCACTAACGAAGACAGTGAACTTGTGAAATGAATTTGATGACGTGCTTATTCTGAATTTCCCCTTCCGACCTCCGTTTCCCGCAATATCCTTAGCTAAAAAGGTAGTGCCTCCAACTGAGACTCATCATCGGGTTTCACATGCGAAAATGCAATGCCTACACTTAGATAAGGAAATTTTCTGGAAAATATCGTTTGTGCATGAAAAATACGTAAGGGTGTTTGAACGCCCGAAGAACGAAAAGGCAAAAATATGAAATTTCGTAAGAATGTTCGAACGTGTATTCAAACGCAACTCGAACGCAAGCCTTCTGCCTAAAAATGTTCGAATGCGTCATAAACGCAACACGAACGTAAACTCTCTGGAATATTCCATTCGAACGCGTTCTCAAACGCTCCACGAATGTGAACTCTCTGGAACACTTAGTTCGAACGCGTTCTCGAACGCAACACGAACGTGCACACACTGGACAGTCTCGTTCGAACGTAGATACGAATGTGACACTAACGAATTAGTCCTGGAATTGTTTATAAACTGAATAGACTTAGATTAATTTAAGTAATCATAATATTAACTTAGTAAATCATATACTGAATCACAATTATCTTGTTGGTATAGATTTAAGTTATTATTAGGGTGTTCAATTATCACAAGCATACACATAGTGATAAAGTTGAAGATTAATTGTGTGTTGCATACTTGGGTGAGAATTTAAAGTGTAATCATACACAAATAATTCCATCCAATCTTGATTGACACATACACATATATCTACACATATTGAATATTGTATTGTGACATTAAAAGTGAAATATTGAGTATTGAATTGCTAAGAGATTCTATTGAGGAAGTATTTAAAGGATATTTTGTCAAAAATGCGATAAGAGCCTAAGTGGTCAGGGATTTAAGTGGTTACTCTGGACCCCCTCGTCCTCTGGGAATATTCCTTTATTTACTTATCATAAGAAACCTTAGTCGGAAATTCAAGGACTTGTGTTTATTGGTACTATTTTCCAATAGAACAACGAGTGGATACTTGGTATATCATTTGAACTATATCATTTGTTGATCGTTGTACAATTTATCTTTTGTAGACTTATTGACCCCTGTTGATTTTTTCCAGTTACACATGGCTAGCAGAAACATCACAGTACCGGTCTCTCATGGAGAAAAATCGGAAAAATTTGGTGGGGCAAACTTTAAACAGTGGCATAGCAAAATGATATTCTACCTGACAACTCTCCAGTTGGCTAACTTCCTCAAGGATCCTCCGGGTCCTGTGGAGGGTGAATCGGAAACAGCCAAGGAACTGCGAGAACAGACATGGTTGTCTGGGGACTTCTTGTGCAAGAAATACCTTTTGGGTGGACTTGACGATACCCTGTACAATGTGTACCAATGCATGACTTTTATGAAGATTCTCTGGGAATCTCTCGAGAAGAAATACAAAACAGAGGATGCCGGTAAAAAGAAATTTATCGTGGGTAGGTTCCTGAACTACAAGATGGTAGATTCAAGAACTGTAATGTCTCAGTTGGGTGAACTGCAATTGATCATTCATGAAATATTGGATGAAGGTATGAAACTCTGTGAGACGTTTCAAGTTGCCACTATCATTGAAAAGTTGCCTCCATCATGGAAGGACTTCAGGAGCTATCTGAAACACAAAAAGAAACAGATGAGCCTTGAAGACCTTGGAGTTCGATTGAGGATCGAAGTGGACAACATAAAGTCCAAAAGGCCAGCTACAAGACTATGGAGTCTAAGGCCAACATCGTCGAGGATGGAAAAGGTAGCAAAAAGAGAAAGAACAGTGGAGCTGATTCTTCCCAAGCAAACAAGAAGTTCAAGGGGAAGTGTTTCAACTGTGGAAAAAACGGTCATATTACAGATGACTGCAGAAATAAGAAGTCTCAAGACAAGGGCAAGAAAAATAAAAATGAGGCTCATGTCGCTGAAGATGAGCAATTAACTGATGAGATCTCAGAGATGAACCTCTCAGCAGTGGTAACTGAAGCCAACTTGGTTGAGAATCTGAGAGAATGGTGGGTAGACACTGGGGCTACTCGTCATATCTGTCTTGATAGCAAGATGTTTTCCTCGTATCAGAAGGTCGATGGCGACGATCATCTGATAATGGGAAACTCGTCTACCTCTAGAGTGGTTAGACAAGGCACAGTGGTTCTGAAGATGACATCCAGAAATGAGCTTATATTGAAGAATGTATTGCATGTTCCAGATATTCGGAAGAATTTGGTCTCGGGCTCTCTCCTTAGCAAGGATGTCTTTAAGCTTGTATTTGTTTCTGAAAAGTTTGTATTGACCAAAAATGATGTCTATGTAGGAAAATGATACCTCACTGAGGGCTTTTTCAAATTCAATGTAATGACTGTCAATCGACACAGTGCTAGTAATAATAAAGCTATAACGTCTGCTTATATTATTGAGTCACAAAATGTATGGCATAGGAGGTTAGGACATGTTAATTATGATACGATGTGTAAATTAATTAACATGGACCTTATACCTAAATTTACAATTGATAGCCAACATAAGTGTGAGGCATGTGTTGAAACAAAAATACATAGAGCATCATTTCATCGAATGAAGTTCTGAACCATTGGAACTTGTACACACTGGTGTGTGTGATATGAATATTGTGCAAACAAGAGGCGGTAAAAAGTACTTTGTCACTTTTATCGATGATAGCATAAAATTATGTTATGTGTATTTGGTGAGGAGCAAAGATGAAGCTATTGAGAGCTTTATACACTATAAGAACGAAGTTGAGAATCAACTTGGCAAGAAAATCAAAAGAGTCATGAGTGATAGAGGTGGTGATTATGTGTCACCATTTGGTGAATATTGTTCCAATCATGGAATTATTCACGAAACTACTGCTCCTTATTCGCCTCAACAAAATGGGATTGGTGAGCGCAAAAACTGAACGTTGAAGGAAATGATAAATGCCATGTTGACAAACTCTGGATTACCCAGAACTTGTGGGGGGAAGCCTTGATTTCCGCCAACTACGTTCTAAACAAGCTACCTCACAGATGATTGGACAAGACACCATATGAGTTGTGGAAAGGTTATGTACCTTCCTACAAATATCTGAAAGTGTGGGGGTGTCTTGCCAAAGTAATGGTTCCTAAACCTAAGAAGGTTATAATAAGACCCAAAACTGTTGACTTTATATTCATTGGATATGCTTGCAACAGTAGTGCATATCGATTCTTGGTACACAAGTATGAGATTCCTGACATCAATCTGAATATGATAATTGAGTCAAGGAATGCGATATTTTTTGAAGAGACGTTTCCTTGTAAGGAAAGACAAATAATAGAGTCTCTTAAAAGAAAGATTGATACTGTCAAAGACAGTGATCAGATTGACCAAGAGTCAGATCAACGCGCAAAGGTTGAGACAATCGAACTTAGACGTAGCAAAAGAGCTAGAACGTCTAAGTCATTTGGTCCCGATTTTCTGACATACTTGTTAGAAAATAAGCCTGAAAGCTATAAAGAAGCAATGTCTTCACCAGAGGCACCTTTATGGAAAGAGGCTATCAACAGTGAGATTGATTCCATCCTACAGAACCATACTTTGGAGTTGGTTGATCTTCCTCCAGGTTGTAAGCCATTAGGCTACAAATGGATATTCAAACGGAAGATGAAACTGGATAGATCAATAGATAAGTACAAGGCAAGGCTTGTCATAAAAGGTTATAGATAAAAAAAATATCTTGATTACTTTGATACGTATTCACCAGTGACTCGTATCACGTCGATAAGAATGCTCATAGCCATAGCAGCTATATTTGGTCTTGAAATACATCAAATGGATGTAAAGACTGCATTCGTGAATGGTGAATTGGATGAAGAGATTTACATGGAACAACCAGAAGGGTTTAATGTTCCTGGACAAGAACAGAAGGTGTGCAAACTTGTAAAATCCTTGTACGGATTAAAACAAGCACCTGTACAATGACATGAGAAATTTGACAAATAGATGTTGTCAAGTGGGTTTAAAACCAATAAGTGTGATAAGTGTGTGTACACTAAATCAACTCAAAAAGGATATGTCATTGTGTGTCTCTACGTAGACGATATGCTGATAATTGGAAGTAATCATGAAATGATTCAGTCTACCAAGAAAGTGTTATCCAGCAAATTTGATATGAAAGATTTGGGAGTAGCTAACCTAATTCTTCATCTATCAAAGAATACTGGCTCAAGCGTATCGCAATTAGAGTATTTGAGGATCATCGGAAGTCTGATGTATCTCACGAATTGCACACGACCTGATATCGCTCAAGTTGTGAACAAGCTTAGCAGATATACGAGCAATCCAGGATATAACCACTAGAAAGCCATAGTAAGAGTTTTGAGGTATCTGGGAGAAACTTCAAAATATGGGCTACATTATGAGAGATATCATGTTGTTCTAAAGGGATACAGCGATGCTAACTGGATATCTGATACAGTGGATTCCAAATCTACGAGTGGATTTATTTTCACACTTGGTAATGCAGTCGTGTCATGGAAATCCTCGAGGCAAACATGTATCGCCCGGTCTACTATGGAATCAGAGTTCATAGCATTAGACAAAACAGCGGAAGAAGCATAATGGCTTAGAAACTTCTTGGAGGATATTCCTAGTTAGCCCAAACCGGTGCCAGCGATAAGCATACATTGTGATAGCCAATCGGCTATTGGGAGAGCCCAAAATACAATGTATAATGGTAAGTCTCGACACATACGTCGGAGACATAATACCATACGTCAATTGCTCTCAAGTGGCATAATATCGATCGATTATGTAAAGTCGAAGGAAAACCTAGCGGATCCACTTACTAAAGGTTTACCTAGAGAGCATGTTGAGAAGTAATCGAGGGGAATGGGCTTGAAGCCTATAAATTAAGAATTGTCACTGTGGAAACCCAACCTAGCTGACTGGAGATCCCAAGATCTAGGTTCAAAAGGGACAACTGAAACTTTGTGCAATTCAAAACAAGCACTGAAGAGTTTTGTACTCGTTCCCATTCCGATAATGACGATGAGTGCTGTCTGTCAAGGTTAGGATAAACTAAAGCTTTTAATGATCACTATATTAGGAGATGAGTCCTAATGGGGGTAAAGGCAGATTACCTCTTCATAGTATATCACCTATTTCAAGTAAGAAGTGAGGCCGCAAAAACTTGTTGTGATATTTTTATATCGTACCGCAAGTGTACGGTGTCAAGTTTTAGTATAAATGAGTTTAGAGGGTCGAACCCACAGGGATTGCGTTAACTCGCACTAAGTACTACAATTGATAATCCTAACTTTATTTAGAAAACAATTAATAAAGATTTTTATAAATAAATAAATATAAAAATAAAAATAATTATATAGGAGGAACTAATACGATAGAGATTATGGATCCTGATTTCACCTAGCTATCACTATGTATTTGTTATACCAATTAATCTTTGTTCAGTTATATTGTTTATAAGTCAAGACTCCTAAAATATTCACTCCCTCTCTCGAGCATCAGTGAAAATATCATCAACTACAGACTTCGATATCTCTATAAAAATCCAATAGTTAACAACTCATTACGCTTTGTGATTCTATATTAACGACTTCAAAGGATTACAGATTCTCTCGAACTCTATAAAATCCTAGGTTATATTCTCTAGATCTATTCAAAATCCCCTCTCTCGAGTGATAGATTCTAAAAATTCATCATCTCAAATTGTGGCCAGCAATCAAGAAGCATTAAACTCAAAAGAATATAAATAAATTAATAAAACTTCATAACAAAATTGATAAACAAAATACAAGGTTCAAACATCAATTACATCATTCTCCAGAATTAAGGAGTAAATTCATGAAAAAAGATAAAAACAATAAATAATCAAGCCACGAATCTAATGGAAATCATTAGAGTTTTAAGAAAGAAATAAGAAGATAAAACCCGAATTGAATCTCTTCCTTTTCGGATGTCACAGCCTTAATCTCCTCTTGTCGCTCTTCAATCCTCTCATTGGATCTCTAAAAATATGTGTTTCTGTGTTTTGTGCTCTGTATTAGCCTCCTCCTCTAGTTTTGGACGAACTATTATATTTATAGTGGAGGCTGGGAGTCTTTGGGTATTATTAGGGATCTTAAAAACCCTAAAATCACTTTCCTGAAATGTGTGTCCCACAGTGCGTGTCCTATTAAATTAAGTGGCGCCACGGCGCCAAATTGTCGGGAATATGTATGGGTGAAGGGGCGTTTGAGGCGCCTTGGCGCTTTTGTAATTAGTGGTTGTGGCGCCAAGGCGCCACAACCTTTCATATCAACAGGCGCCAAGGCGCCTGTTGTTCATTCAATCAATTGGCGCCTGTTATGACAGATTTAGTTGGCGCCAAGGCGCCAATTGCTCGGCCTTTTGGCTGGGTTTAATATTCTTGAAGGCGCCATGGCGCCTGTTACTCTCATGCTCGTCCTGTGTTCCCGAAAGTTCTCAAAACACGTGTAATTGTTCCCAAATCCATGTATTAATGCTCCTACAAATAAAACACAAAATAACTATAAATGACATTTAAAAATCTCGAAATATAACAAAACAGTAAGCTAAAAATACCGTAATAAGTGGGTATAAACCACACTTATCAAACACCCACAAACTTAAGGTTTTGCTAGTCCCGAGTAAAAGATAAAATAAAAAACTAAATTCAAATAAACAAATAAAGAATAACTAAATTAACTAAGCCACTTTCGTAGGGATCACGATTGCATTTAGCATATGCAACAAGCCTTTAAACCCCTAGGCGGCCCTAGTGGACGAGTTATAGTCTCGTGAGGGCTTACAGTGATGACACCCACAAACGTCATTCACACACAATCATGCAAAAATATAAAACAAATAAAAGCACAATCTCGATAGTTACACATAAAATTATCCTCAAAGAAAGCTTATAAATGAAATCAAAGAATCTTCAAAGTACGCAATTGCAACTCAAATCTAAATTTTTGAGTAAATCATCTAAGCTAGACTCACAGTGTGTGTGTGTGTAAAGGTTCAGTCACAGCTTTGATCCTAAGTAAGCCAACTTAATGATTTCGTTTAGAAATTAGAATCGATGGGTCAAACCAACCTAGATATCTCAGTTATGTTCTGTAATTGCTTTATTTTGTGCTCAGTATGGTATGATTTTTCCTTTCTTTTATTTTCTTGTCTCTTTTTGCTTTTCTCTTTTTGCGTTTTTTTTTTGAACTCACCTACCCTTTAAGGTAGCATTTCTCCTCATGGTGGTCCTAATACTCGCCCATGGGTAGCTTCACGCTTATCGGTTATATGTGGTTTATTTTCTTTATTTAGAGACATTTTTCTTTTTAGCTATACCACACTTCATAACACTAGCAAATTAAGATAGATATCTAAGCAAACGGTCATTCATCGACATGCAATTTCTTCAACTAGTCACCTTGTCAACTACTTAAGTTTTTACTGCTAAAAACCTGTTTTTAAGTGCTTACGAGTCTAACATAGATCAGTTATTCAAGGCATCAGATAAAAGTAAATTAGGCACTTATCGTTTCTAAAATTTCACCCATAAACAAACAATATTATCACATGATTTATGCTTTACTATCAAAGACTAATTTTTTTTTTTCAAACAAATAAGTAAATAAATAACAAGTAAGCAACATGCACACACCCCAGACTTAAAACTTGCATCGTCCTCAATGTAAGATAAGAAAAATTAACGAACAAGAGTGAGGAACAACACTACCGTGTATGGAGTTGATCAGACTCTTGCTGGTTAGAATTTGATTGCGCGGGCGTTGTGTGTCTCGTGCTACCTGCATAATAACATGCAAATTAATAAATAGCACACAATAAAATAAAAATTAAAAATTAAGAAAATAATAATAAACAAATGCAAGGGTTGCCTCCCCAATAGCGCTAAGTTTAACGTCTTCAGCCAGACGCAACCACCCAAATGGTCATGGTGGCTTAAACGTAGTGAACCAGGTAATCTCATCTTCTTTCTTCTTTGGTATCCACAGGTTCTTATGACATGAAAAAGACAGCTTGGCAGGCTGTGGTGATTTATCCCAAGGATATGTAGATTTCCCCTCAATTGGAATTTCTGGACTGCACATTCGGTAAAATTGGCTCGACTTTCTTTTTAATCTTCCAGGAATTATCTCTAAGTGAGAATTGGCCTTTATTTTCCTCTTTTTACGGCACTTTGGGAGTGTTTTCGAGTTTAGCTGCAGAGAATCTTCCTTTATGCATGGCTGCATTATGCTCATAAGCTGTTGAATTACTGATTCACCTTGTCTGGCTTCAACTCCCTTTTCTACTGTATCTACCCTATGACAGTCTGCATCACCTTGAGAACTCGGCGTGGTTCTGAAAACACTGAAGGTGACTTCTTCATTTTGACCTCTCATTATCAATTCACCTTTGTTCTCTTCTTCTGTAACTTTTTCCTCCTGAAATACCATTTCATTTTCTTTACTGCCTAAGTCCTGAGAGGTGTCTTTAAATTCTTTTCCGCTCCTACAGGTTCTGATTTGACATTGCTCATTGGGGTTGACTTCAATATCACTCGGAAAAACCCATGTCTGTTGATTGGCCATGGAAGAAACAAGCAACCTAATTTTCGCTTCTAAAAATTTCATAATTGCCTCTAGATTTCCCATTCGTGTTTCGATGTTATCCAGCCTTGACTCATTCTTCTCAAACCTCTCTGAAGCTGTAGCTACAAATATGCTCATGAGGTCTTCTAAGGAAGGTTTCTGCTCAGCTCTTGGATAATTGAAACCATGAGGAGGTTGCAAAACGTTCTCCATATCAGCATATGAAAAATTCGGATGATAATAATTAGGCATAAGACTGCCTCTATAGTTGTTGAAGTTCCGATTGTTCACATACTGTACTTGTTTAAATCCTGCTCCTCTGTTGGGTAAAATCATTCCATTTGCAGAAACAGCTTCAATAGACGGTTGGCCTATTTGATTTGTCAATACTGTCAGATGAGTCGTGAGGGATGATACTTGAGCTATCAGTGCACTAACAGAATCTGTCATTGCTTCTTTTCAAACTCACCTCGTACGAAAAAAATAAAACAAAACAAAAAAATAAAATAAAATAAAATAATAAGAAATAAAAACAAAAATAAAACTTAAGACAAAAATAAAGGAAATAAAGAAAATAAAATAAATTTCTAAATTAAAGCTAAGATTACTTGGTAGTAGTATTAATGTGAATTAAACAAACAATCCCCGGCAACGGCGCCAAAAACTTGTTGTGATATTTTTATATCGTACCGCAAGTGTACGGTGTCAAGTTTTAGTATAAATGAGTTAAGAGTGTCGAACCCACATGGATTGCGTTAACTCGCACTAAGTACTACAATTGATAATCCTAACTTTATTTAGAAAATAAATAATAAAGATTTTTAATAAATAAATAAAATATAAAAATATTTAGATAGGAGGAACTAATACGATAGAGATTCTGGATCCTGATTTCACCTAATTGTCGCCTATGTATTTGTCATACCAATTAATCATTGTTCAGTTATATTATTTATAAGTCAAGATTCCGCAAATATCCACTTCCTCTCTCGAGCATCAGTGAAAATATCATCAACTACAGACTTCGATATCTCTATAAAAATCTAATAGTTAACGACTCATTACGCTTTGTGATTCTATATTAACGACTTCAAAGGACTACAGATTCTCTCGAACTCTATAAAATCCTAGGCTATATTCTCTAGATCTATTCAAAATCTCCTCTCTCGAGTGATAGATTCTAAACATTCATCATCTTCAATTGTGGCCAACAATCAAGAAGCATTAAACTCAAAAGAATATAAATAAATTAATAAAACTTCATAACAAAATTGATAAACAAAATACAAGGTTCAAGCATAGATTACATCATTCTCCAGAATTAAGGAGTTTAGTTCATGACAAAAGATAAAAACAATGAATAACAAGCCATGAGTCTAATGGAAATCATTAGAGTTATAAGAAAGAAACAAGAAGATAAAACCCGAATTGAATCTCTTCCTCCTCGGACGTCACCGCCTTAATCTCCTCTTGTCGCTCTTCAATCATCTCCTTGGATCTCTTAAAATATTTGTTTCTGTGTTTTGTGCAGTGTATTAGCCTCCCTCTGAGTGTTGGATGTAATGTTATATTTATAGTTGAGGCTGAGAATCTTTGGGTGTCATTAGGATTATTAAAAACCCTAAAAATTGAATCCTGGAACGTGTAGGTTTCGCAGCGCTACAGCTCCTTAAGTGGGCGCCTGGGCGCTGAACTTCCGGGAAAATGTATGGGCATGTGTGAGCTTGAGGCGCCATGGCGCCTTTTATTAATTCTTCATCTGGCGCCATGGCGCCATATGTTTGTGTAAATGGGGCGCCAAGGCGCCTTAGCAACTTCAATGGCGCCTTGGCGCCAATCCATGACCGTTGTTCAGGGCCGAAATGAACACAACCGTAGAACGGAAAATGGTCGAAGTAAAGCTGTGTGTTGGCAATTGTCTTGGTTTACACCAACGGCAGAATATTTCAAGACTATGGGTCACTGGTTTGCCAAGTAGATCCGACTGTCATTCACTAGGAAATGTTCAAGGTGAAAGTTACCTATTTCGATGCAGCTTTAGTTCACGGAAACTCTCTCAAGTGTCTGCATGTATATTTGAAGAATTGTGGGGGATTGTTGTAAATTCTTCAAATCTTCAAATTTTATAGTTTGGATGGAGGAGTGACATGTCCCTTGGATGGTACCCCATAGGGACATGTCCTCCAAATTGAGTGTAACATGGTATTACGCTCCAAGGGATGCATATGAAGGGTATAACCCCTTGGAGGGTTGCACTCCAACCTAAATGGTGCCCTTGAGGCACTCTTCCATGCCTTTATAAGGAGGCATCCATGTTCATTTAAAATATAAGAAAAAAAAACGGAATTGCATCCAAAATTATTTGAGTCTCATATTGGTTTTGAGTCAGAGAGAGAATCCCACCATTTCCAAGTTCAAGTTCTTCTTAAGGTGTGCCCCTTTGAATGAGAGGAATCCGAGTTATCCTGAGAGAACATTAGCCACAAAACCCGTAGAGCACCGAGACGGGGCTAATAAGTTCTCAATGACAGAGTTTTATCTCGACTTAGATAGAAATTTTCATCAATTTTCCGATTTTCTTTATACTTCAAGTTTTAGGGTTTTAGGGTTTTGCATTTGATTTTCTGGATTGATTTGTTTAAAGCATGTTTGTTTTCTGTTTAATGACACTAACATACCAGCAATCTTAAGAACTTATTATTTTAGTGTTGTTAGATAGAAATTCGCATGCTTAGATAAGGAAATTTCCTGGAAAATATCGTTTGTGCATGAAAAATATGTAAGGGTGTTCGAACGCCCGACGAACGCAAAGGCAAAAATCTGAAATTTCGTAAGAACGTTCGAATGCGTATTCAAACGTAACTCGAACGCAAGCATTCTGCCTAAAAATGTTCGAATGTGTCCTAAACGCAACACGAACGTAAAATCTCTGGAATATTCCATTCGAACGCGTTCTCGAACGCTCCACGAATGTGAACTCTCTGGAACACTTAATTCGAACGCGTTCTCGAACGCAACACGAACGTGAACACACTGGACAGTCTTGTTCGAACATAGACATGAACGCGGCACTAACGAATTAGTCCTGGAATTATTTATAAACTGAATAGACTTATATTAATTTAAGTAATCATAATATTAACTTAGTAAATCATATACTGAATCACAATAATCTTGGTGGTATAGATTTAAGTTATTATTACGGTGTTCAATTATCACAAGCATACACATAGTGATAAAGTTGAAAATTAATTGTGTGTTGCATACTTGGGTGAGAATTTAAAGTGTAATCATACACAAGTAATTCCATCCAATCTTGATTGACACATACACATATATCTACACATATCGAATATTGTATTGTGACATTAAAAATGAAATATTGAGTATTGAATTGCTAAGAGATTCTATTGAGGAAGTATTTAAATGATATTTTGTCAAAAATGCGATAAGAGCCTAAGTGGTCAGGGATTTAAGTGGTTACTCTGGACCCCCTCGTCCTCTGGGAATATTCCTTTATTTACTTATCATAAGAAACCTTAGTCGGAAATTCAAGGACTTGTGTTTATTGGTACTATTGTCCAATAGAACAACGAGTGGATACTTGGTATATCATTTGAACAAGATCATTTGTTGATCGTTGTCCAATTTATCTTTTGTAGACTTATTTACCCATGTTGATTTTTTCCAGTTACACATGGCTAGCGGAAACATCACAGTACCAGTCTCTCATGGAGAAAAATCGGAAAAGTTTGGTGGGGCAAACTTTAAACAGTGGCAGAGCAAAATGCTATTTTACCTGACAACTCTCCAGTTGATTTTCTGGATTTGATTTGTTTAAAGCATGTTTGTTTTCTGTTTAATGACACCAACATACCAACAGATTATGATGTAATTTTTTTAAAATCACAAAACTTCTAGTAATTATTCTGATTTTACCCTCATAAACCAAAAATAATAATAATAAAAATAAAAAAGAAGTAAAATTTAAATTCTCAATATCAAAATTAAGAAATTTTCAAAGAAACTATAATGGAGATTCAAATTAATTCAAAGAACACAATGTAATTCAAGTTATGCAATTTCATTCCACAAGTAAATTAATTCAAAATAACCTGTAAAAAATCAAAATCAAAATTATCCACTTTAGTTTCATTTCATTGATGCGAGCGACAATGGCTTATATTCACAAAAATAGGGTGGGCAAATTAACTGAATCGAATCGAACCGAAAATATAGGTTCGATTCTATTTTCTGGTATATATTCGGTTTATGTTTGCATTAAACCGATTGGTTCGGTTTGGTTCGGTTCGAATCATGAACCGGACCCGTGAATCAATCGGTTTGTAAAATCGTGAACTGAACTGACCGAACCGATCAATTTGAGAATTAATTCTTCTAAAAAAATCAGTTCAGTTCGGTTTTGAACCGAGCCAAAACAAAATCGAACCCAAATATGGCAAAAGCGGATAAGTATGGTGACCGGCGTAAACACACACGTATAACACAAGCGCACGTATCGTTCAAGTAGTATAAAAATATCGATCCCACGAGGACTTAATTCCTACTGTTGTTATTAATTGTTGAATCTATTTATTTACAAATATCTAATTAAAGGGAGAATGGAATTGATTGCTAGATTGATTTGGTTTATTGTAGATTTGCTAAATAAATAAATAAAAAGAGAAAAGAAAATACTAAGGAAAATAAAAGACACAAAAATCTAAGGTTGTGATTTCTTTTAATATCATTTTAAAGATGAAGTGGTTATCTTAAAGTTGGGTAATATATTGATTTATTAACCTGGAACACTAAAATAAGTGAAAGCCTATATCGATGGTCAGACACAAATACCCAGTTTAACCCAATTGAACCATATGTCTATGTCAACCAAATTATCTGGATTCATTAAGTTTAAGTTCCAATTATGGCAACCCCCGCCCGACAGGTATATTCCTATCCTGTAAGGAAATCTATTAAAAGGGTTATCTATCCACAAGGAAGATCGTGGGCTATTGAGTCTAAGGTTGAAACCTAAAATCCCTATGTCTAGTTCATTTTAGATTTACCACATCAATCTTATTGGTGATCAGAAAACAAGAAGCGTTAAGATTAAGACTCAATAAATAAATCTTTATAATACTCAAACTATAATTTAACCCCTTATAAACCGGTGATATTAAAAGTCATCACAACCCTAGATAACTAACACATAACTAGGGCTAGTAAAGACTTAAATGTAAAAGACATAAAGTAAAAATACTAAAAAGTAAAAGACATAAAATAAAATAAAATAAAATACTAAGGTAAAATGAATTACTTTTACTATTTACTATTTAGATCTCTCCCTTAATATAATATATTAACTTCAAATTAAGTTTAACCAGCCATAAAGACGGAACCAAAATAACCAGCCATAAAGGCGGAACCAAAATAACCAGCCATAAAGGCGGAACCAAAATAACCAGCCATAAAGGCGAATTAATATTTAATTACCAACCGACCAATCTGGCGGTATCCTTTTTAAGTCAAATTTTAAATAGTAAATATATTATTTTTAAGGGAGATTAATCTAACTAGCAATAGTAAAAGAATTACTTTTCACCCTAGATGGGGAAGTTACCTCCTCATGGTAAATAGTAAAAACTGTAAATAGTAAAAAGTAAAAATTAAATTACTATTACTATTCAAAAGTAAAATTACTATTACTATTAAAATTATTTACAAAGTAAAAAGTAAAAACAAACTAGAGAGAGAAACTCTCTCTTTAGAAAGAATTAAATAGAGAGGAAGGTACGTCGAATTCTGAAATCTGAATCTGAATTTATAGGCAAAATTTGGTTTCCAGCGTCGCGACGCTGAAGGCTCCCGCGTCGCGACGCTGGAACAGTGAGACGTGGCCCATTCTCTGCTTGACACGTGGCGAGGCGGCTAAGAGATCAGATCCTTATCCGATGACGTGGCACTGTTCATGACGTCATTACTTACGTCACGCCGAGGGCGATTGTCGGCAGCGTTAGATCGCGACACGTGGCACCGGCGCACTTTAGCAAGTCTGTTGAGATTTCGACACGTGGCACGGCGCAAGATAGCATAGATGATGATTGTCGGCATCGTAGGATGATGACACGTGGCAGGCGCAAGTTAGCAAATCTTCTGTGATGGTGACACATGGCACGGCGCATTTTAGCAAAGTCAAACTTCTCAAATTGTTGACCGGTGACCCGGCGCACGTTAGCATATTTGGCGCACACGGGGCGTCGCGACGCTGAAGGTCCGGGCGTCGCGACGCGTAAAAGACCATAATATCCCTGCTGACGTATTTTTGTATGGTTTTGCCCCAAATTGCCTCCAGTACTGTCCAAACTTTATTTATCTGCAAAATAACAACAAAACACATCAAAACGTTCATAAATCTCGAGAAACAATACAAAACATTAGGTCAAATGAGTGGGAATAAGTGATATAAATACCACTCATCACACCCCCAAACCTAACATTTTGCTAGTCCTCGAGCAAAACATAAAATAAAATAACATAATAAAATTAACTAAGCCACTTTCGTAGGGATCACGGTTGCATTTAGCAAATGCAACAAGCCTTTAAACCCCTAGGTGTCCCTAGTGGACGAGTTGTAGTCTCGTGAGGGTTTACAGCAATGATACCCACAAACATTTTACAAAAGTAAAAATGTAATAAAACTAATGCACACAAAAACAAAAAGACAAGCGAAAAGAGAATAAAGAAGTTAGTGACTAATTAGGTGAAACTTCTACTCCAAGTTACTAGTTTTGTTTCTTTCTAAATTACTGAATAAGTAAATTCTCTGATTATATTTATCATTCTCCATATACACAGCAAACATAATATTAATCAACTCATTTTTGCCCACAACAGTCATGAGTGCAGTTGATAAGAGAATAATATTTTTGTCCTAAAGTTCTATCAGATTTCACACCTTTTGTAGCAATGGAATAATTTTTTCTCATTTTTCTGATTTTTTCTTTGATTTTTTCTCTATTTTTTATTTATATACAATACCTTTCGTCTATGTAGCGAGCTTTGGGTCGGTGACTCCCAAACCAGTTGGCTTTAGGGCACCAGGTGTTAAGACACCCCTACGAACTTAATTACTCAGACTTCAGATATAAATATTTTTGCAGCATCTTTGATCCATGTAGCGAGCTTTGGGCCAATGACTCCCAAACCAGTTGGCTTTAGGGCACTAGGTGTTAAAACACCCTTACAGACTTAATAACCCGGATCTTAGATACTTTATTTTTGTAAATCAGAATTTTTTTTTTTTTTTTTTACTCCATCACTTTTTGAGATGTTTCCTCCAATTAAACTAGAGCACTGAATATTACAAACTTTTCAATTTTAGCTCATGTCTGTATGTTTCCATGTATATTGATAATACCTGCCAACTGAGCATATGAAGATCCATTTTAGTCAGTATTATGGAGAATTCACAAATTAAATAATTTAAAAGGAAATAAACAAAAGTTAACTTGTTTCGAAATAGGTTTGAGATACGTCTCAGGAGTGTAAATTCCTTACTCGGCTATCCTTTACCAATTTCACATTTTTAGTTAAAATAAAAACACAAAAATTGCAAAATATTTTTGTAATTTTTGAAAAAATTTCAATTTTTTTGTATTTTTCGAAAAACTTTTGGACTAAAAATAAAAACAACATACAAACTAAAAACAAGATATTAATCAACTAATTCCCTCCCCCAAACCTAAATGAGCATTGTCCCTAATGCGTTCAAAACAAAAACAAAATATAGGAACAATGGTACCAAGTTTACGCGCCAGTCTCGTCCTCGTTGCTATCTGAAAGTGGATCTGGAAACTGTGGAACAGTGATGTGCAAGTCTCTCGCCATATGCTGCAATGCCTGTCCCATGGCAATGTTGTAATCAGTGAAAAAATCAACACGCCTCTCCAAACGATCCAATCTATCTGAAACTGAACGAGACTGTGCTGCTCTATGTGGCTGAGCAGGTGGCTGCTGTGGAGCAGCTGCAGGTGCTGATGAGGATGGTCCGGCGGGTATCTGTCTCTCTGCTCTGAGCTGCTGGATCAATCTGGTAGTCATGGCTGTCATTGGCTGCATAGGCTCCTCTTGAGGCTCAACTGGAACCATACCCAGAGTGCATAAAGAGGTGATTAAATAGGGGTAGTACAGTCCAGCCAGCGCTTGGGTAGCAGCCCAAGCAATATGTCGAGAAATCAGAGCTCCTACATCAATCGACAACCCTCTCATCAAGCAGTACAATAAAGTCATCCTCTCCCGGGTGACAAAAGTAATATGAGTCCCTGGTATAAGAGATCTCGTAATGAAGTGGAACCACACCCTCGCATCTGGTCTCGGAAATCTGGAACTCATCTTCATGTATTCCCCACTGCTGCTCATTTCCCATGTAGCATTGGGGATACACAACTCCTCGATTAGCTGCGAGATCTCAATCCCACTCCTCAACTCTGTATACTCATCTACTTCTATCTCAGGGATCCCATAGAACTTGTTGATTGTCACCGAATCAAAAGCAATGTGCTTCCCTCTCACCATGGTGTGAAAATCGACATGCTCTGCGGCATTCGCGTAAAACTCTCTTACCAGTGAAATGCTCGCTGGGTTGGGTTGGGTACATAGTTTTTCCCAGTGCCGGTCGGTGATCATTCTATCAATATCCGGAAACATCCCAGATGGAATCTCAAATCCTCTCTCAATGATCCCGACTTTCTTAGTCAGTCCCCTCTCATAGCGCTGCTCTGCAGCCGCTGAGACAAACTTGAAACTATCAAAATTAGGTTCTTTAGAAGTCGAACCCCTCGCTCTCTTCGGCATTTTTCTGAAAATTTGGCAGAATCTCCTTTGTTTTTCCAACAATCCACAATTCCTAAATCTACTCAAATACCACAAACACTTCAAATATCAATCTCCAATCTTCGCCCCCAATTACTACGAATCAAACTATCAACAATCCAACACTTCGTAATCCAATCCACAGTCAACCAATTCACAATTCAATTTTTCAGTTTACCCAATTACCAAATCAATTTTTTATCAAATCATTACCGTATTTTAGTTTCTGATTCAGCAATTGGTTCGGTTGCTCGGTTGTTTTGGTTGAGGTTTTTCTCGGCAGTGAGGGTAAATCTTGGTCGAAGGTTGGAAGCTCGGCCATGGGTCTCGGTTGTAGGTGGTGCTTGGTGGTTTCACGGTGGTGGTGCGGTTCAGGCGAGACAGTGGCAGTCTTGGTGGATCTCGGCTTGGTTCGTTGGTGGCTCGGTGGTGGTTCACGGCTTCTCGGTTTGGTCTCAGGTGATGGCTTCTGGTTTCGGCTGCTGTTTGGGTGGTGATGGCTGGTGTGGTCGATGATGATGGCTCGTTTTTTTTTACTCGGTGAAGGAAGGGCTCGGTCACAGTAAGGGTGGCTCGCGGTGGTTGTTGGTGCAGCTGGTGGATCTAAGTGAGGGTGGCTGGATCTCGGTGGTTCACGGTCGGTCTGGGTTTGTCTCGGCTTAGTCTTGGTTTGGTAGATCTCGGCGATGGCTCTCGGCTTGTGTTGATTTTAGCTTGGGTTTCTGGTCGGCCGGCTCGGTGATGGTGCGTCTTGTTGGTGTTTGAGGAAGAAGAAGAAGTAAAAATGAGATCTGCGGTGCCTCTGCTTATGTCTCTGATTTCGAGTCAGCGTCGCGACGCTGAAAATTGCCTAGCGTCGCGACACTCGGTTCTTTAGGGTTAGGGTTTTGACGCGGAATTTTTTTTTTTTTGGCAAAACCATGTCTTGCGACTGATAGATCCATAGGGACGCGTCTCAAGAGATGTCTCCTTACTTGGCCGTCTCTTCTGGATCAACTTTGTATCTTCGTGATTTTGTCAAATTTTTATTTTATGAAAATCCCACTTGCACTGGCTTGCTTTGTCCTGAAAAATTCCGTTTTTATTTTTCCTGCAAAACTAACACACAAAATTAAAAAGTTCACACAAAATATGAAAACAAATTGCATGGGTTGCCTCCCTGCTAGCGCTAAATTTTTCGTCTTCAGCCAGACATGAATGAAATCCATCTGTTAAGGAGGTTTCAATGTCGTTTTGGATGTCCGATTAAAGACAATCCCGTGAGCATTGGTTTTGAACGGTCTCTTCCAACGGTAAAGAGGCAAAAGGAGTTTTGTCTCATTCAGTGCTTGTGCCACATTTGTTGCTCCAGTGGTTCCTGAAAAGAAAGAAAGAAAATCAGGAGGTCTCGTATGGTGCTTGACTTGGAATGGAAGTTCCATTCTGTCAAGCTTCTGGGCGATATCTTTGATTTGTACTCCCAAAAACAGCGATGTTTCTCCTGAATGCTCTGGATTTTCAATTTGGTCTGACATTTGCTTTTCCATTTTCTCTTCTTTTTTCTCCACTTTTTCTTCACAGATGTATTTGAAAATTTCCATATTCAGCTTTTCATCTGTCATCTGTGAAATACATGTTTCAAAATTGTCAACCTCTGGTTGTTGATACTGCTCAGCCTCCTCCTCTGTTGAAATGTCATTGTGAACTGATTGGTTCTCGAAGGCTTTGTCAGTGTCATCTGAAACTGGTTCTTGAAGTATGTAGTTCTGGTTTTCTATGAATTGTCTCATTTGATCTGTCATTCTCTGTATGGATTCTGCGTTACTCTGAATTTGTGCATCAAATCGAGCTGCATGTTCCTTGAACATGTGAATCAATTGATCTTCCTCGGATGGTTCTGGTTCTTGATGAAGATCAAAGATAGATGGTGGATAAGATGGAAGATGTGGTTCTGTGAAATATGTTGGTTCTTCGTACCATGAATGATTCTGATAGTTCTGCCACCCTGAATTGCAGTTGTACTCGCAATAATTAATTGGGTGGTTACCATTACATATATCACATCTCTCCATTGCATTCTGATGAGCAAATGTAGTATTACTTGGTTCTGGCATCCAGTGATAGTCGTTGGGCTGTACAACAGGCCTCAGAAAACCGGACTGTTGCTCCCAGATTTGGGGTGTATATTCTAGTAAAGCTCTTGATCTTTCAATCTCCCAATAATGTTCCATTTTTAATCACCTGGAAACAAAAGAAAGAAATGAAAATTACAGATAAAAATAAAGAAAATTAGATACAAGTAAATTAGATAGCTTCGAAATTAATAACTCAAGAAATATAAGTCCTCGGCAACGGCGCCAAAAACTTGACCGGCGTAAACACACACGTATAACGCAAGCGCACGTATCGTTCAAGTAGTATAAAAATATCGATCCCACGAGGACTTAATTCCTACTGTTGTTATTAATTGTTGAATCTATTTATTTACAAATATCTAATTAAAGGGAGAATGGAATTGATTGCTAGATTGATTTGGTTGATTGTAGATTTGCTAAATAAATAAATAAAAAGATAAAAGAAAATACTAGGAAAATAAAAGACACAAAAATCTAAGGTTGTGATTTCTTTTAATATCATTTTAAAGATGAAGTGGTTATCTTAAAGTTGGGTAATATATTGATTTATTAACCTGGAACACTAAAATAAGTGAAAGCCTCTATCGATGGTCAGACACAAATACCTAGTTTAACCCAATTGAACCATATGTCTATGTCAACCAAATTATCTGGATTCATTAAGTTTAAGTTCCAATTATGGCTACCCCCGCCCGACAGGTATATTCATATCCTGTAAGGAAATCTATTAAAAGGGTTATCTATCCTCAAGGAAGATCGTGGGCTATTGAGTCTAAGACTGAAACCTAAAATCCCTATGCTAGTTCATTTTAGATTTACCACATCAATCTTATTGGTGATCAGACAACAAGAAGGATTAAGATTAAGACTCAATAAATAAATCTTTATAATACTCAAACTATAATTTAACCCCTTATAAACCGGTGATATTAAAAGTCATCACAACCCTAGATAACTAACACATAACTAGGGCTGGTAAAGACTTAAATGTAAAAGACATAAAGTAAAAATACTAAAAAGTAAAAGACATAAAATAAAATACTAAGGTAAAATGAATTACTTTTACTATTTACTATTTAGATCTCTCCCTTAATATAATATATTAACTTCAAATTAAGTTTAACCAGTCATAAAGTCGGAACCAAAATAACCAGCCATAAAGGCGGAACCAAAATAACCAGCCATAAAGGCAGAATTAATATTTAATTACCAACCGACCAATCTGGCGGTATCCTTTTTAAGTCAAATTTTAAATAGTAAATATATTATTTTTAAGGGAGATTAATCTAACTAGCAATAGTAAAAGAATTACCTTTCACCCTAGATGGGGAAATTACCTCATCATGGTAAATAGTAAAAACTGTAAATAGTAAAAAGTAAAAATTAAATTACTATTACTATTCAAAAGTAAAATTACTATTACTATTAAAATTATTTACAAAGTAAAAAGTAAAAACAAACTAGAGAGAGAGACTCTCTCTTTAGAAAGAATTAAAGAGAGAGGAAGGTACGTCGAATTCTGAAATCTGAATCTGAATTTATAGGCAAAATTTGGTTTCCCGCGTCGCGACGCTGGAACAGTGAGACGTGGCCCATTCTCTGCTTGACACGTGGCGAGGCGGCTAAGAGATCAGATCCTTATCCGATGACGTGGCACTGTTCATGACGTCATTGCTTACGTCACGCTGAGGGCGATTGTCGGCAGCGTTAGATCGCGACACGTGGCACCGGCGCACTTTAGCAAGTCCGTTGAGATGTCGACACGTGGCACGGCGCAAGATAGCATAGATGATGATTGTCGGCATCGTAGGATGATGACACGTGGCATGCGCAAGTTAGCAAATCTTCTGTGATGGTGACACGTGGCACGACGCATTTTAGCAAAGTCAAACTTCTCAAATTGTTAATCGGTGACCCGGCGCACGTTAGCATATTTGGCGCACACGGGGCGTCGCGACGCTAAAGGTCCGGACGTCGCGACGCGCAAAAGACCATAATATCCCTGCTGACGTATTTTTGTCCGGTTTTGCCCCAAATTGCCTCCAGTACTGTCCAAACTTTATTTATCTGCAAAATAACAACAAAACACATCAAAACGTTCATAAATCTCGAGAAACAATACAAAACATTAGGTCAAATGAGTGGGAATAAGTGATATAAATACCACTCATCATATGGCCCGTCCCGGCCCAACCCAAACCCGACTATAAATATTAAAAAAGGATTCTTTAAGATTAATATGAATTCCAATTATAAATACATATAATTTATAATTAGATTTTTAAGGTTCAATATAAAAAAATATATTTTTTTTTTAAATATTAAAATTATTTTTTTTCTAAAAAAAAATAATTAAAAACCTATTTTTCAAAAAGCCAGGCTCGGGCCCAAGCTTGCAGGTAATTATGCCCAAACCAAGGCTAAATTTAGAGCATAACCCAAATTGTTAATTCAATCGAACCCCAGGAAAAAAATACACACTGATTCATCCAAGATCCAACTATGCAGCATGTGATGTTCCTCTCTCTCTCTCAATCTCCATCCTGATTACCAAAAAATTAAGTCAAATGCAAGTGCAACTCAGCGCCATAAAACCATGACAACTTAAATTTAGAAACCTCCGCTAAATCACCCATTCTGGGCTTAAACGGAGTAAGTAAAATCTCCGATTATCCCAAACTCTTATAAGAAACGCACCCCTTAAATTCGAATCCAAGACCTCAAAATGATATTGTGAACCCTATACCACCGAGCCACGTCCGTTAAGGACATGACAACTCAATACAATAAAAAAGCTTACCAAACTTCCACTTTCCAAACATGAGATCACAGACCCCAACTGCAGAAACTTATAACTTTTGCAATAGAGAGAAAAAAGACTTGAGATCGAAAAAAATCCGCTCAGGGAATATTAAAACTCAAAAACAATTGTCCAAGCCAGTAAGAGTCTGGTTTAGTTTCAAACCCAAAGTAGAGCTTGTCCAGCGGATGGTTTGACTACCTAAAGTTATTATGACAACTCCAAATAATGGAAACAAGGGGGAATAAAGAAACACTAGCACAAACATAGCTGTCATCTGCATGATATATGATTCAAATGAAAGGATCTTACTTGAATACAGTAACTAATTACAATGAAACAATAATTGCACATTCAACTATTGAAACAGAAGTTCCTATTGAATTGGTTCCTAAATCAATTGGCAGAAATTTCTCGTCGAGGATAAACAGAGAAAAGGAAAAGAAACCAACAGAAGATAGTGGTGGCTTGGTGATGATGCTGAATATTGAGCCAGCTGCTTTGAGTGTACGTGAAGATATAAAGCTAGTGCAGAATTCGACATGTACTCATAATTATAAATTAAAAAAAAAACAAAAACAAAAATGAATCAAAGCAAGAACTGCCAAGAAAAACCACAAATATGAGAGAATCACACTATCAAAGAGAGAGCCAAAACACTAGAGTGGTAAATGGTAATATAATCAATGTGCAAACTCAGATGCCATTAACATTAGTAATGAGTGGTAATTATATCACTATTTCTCATTCATTTGACCTAATATTTTGCATAGTTTCTTGAGTTTTGTGAATATTTTGATGTGTTTTGTGTTATTTTGTAGATAAATATAGTTTCAGGACTCTCTGAAGATGATTTGGGGCCAAAATAGTGAAAATCGGGAAAAAGGGCAAAAATGTAATTTGGCGCGTCCCGACCGCTAACGTGCGCCGGGAGCCTGTTAAAATACGCCGGGACACGTGTCAAAATCTGAGAAGTTTGATCTTGCTTACGTGCGCCGTGCCACGTGTCAACATCACATCCAATCTGCTAGCGTGCGCACTGCCACGTGTCACCATCACATGCTGCCGACAATCCACATCGCCACGTCAGCACAATTATTGAGTTAATCATCCAATCTGCCATGTGTCAGCATTCTATTGGCTCAACAGATTCCTTATCGCCACATCAGCAGATAACAAATCAAAGCATCCAATCATTGAGCGCCACGTGGCGCGTCGCGACGCGCTAAGGCAATTTTTGCCTATAAATTGCAAACGATTTCATTTGATTTGGTGTGCTTTCCTTTGGGTTTAAATAAGCTTTAAAGGATTGCATCTATTTTGTAAATATTTTTAATATTTAAATTATGTATTTTTATTTTTAATTTTAATTTCAATACTTTTACTTTCAGCACTTTTACTTTCAACATTTTTACTTTTCAGCACTTTTACTTTCAGCACTTTTACTTTTCAGTACTTTTATTTTCAGTACTTTACTTTCAGCACTTTTACTTTCAGTACTTTACTTTCAGCATTTTTAATTTCAGTAATTTACTTTCAGTAATTTTAATTATGCATTTTTACTTTCAGTAATTATTTTTATTTATTTTCTTTTTATTTCCTTTATGTTCGGTAGTTAATTTACTGCTGGGGAATGGTGAAGCTTTTTATTATTATAATTTAGATTAATCTCCCTTAATTATAATATATAAACTATTTAAAACATGATTTAATGAGGATACCGTCATATTGGTCGGTTGGTAATTAATTATAAATTGGTTTTAACTTGACTAAGCATGGATACCGCCTGGTTGGTCGGTTGGTAATTAATTATTAATTTGACTTAATCAGGATACCGCCTATATGGCTGGTTGGTAATTATCACGTAGATTTATATATTATAATAAATGAGATTTCTAAATTAAAAATAGTAAAGGTAGATTAATCTCACTTAATTTATAATATGGAAATTGTAATTTAATATGGATTAAGAGTTGATACCGCCTTAATGGCTGGTTTTAATTATGTAACATAATGTGACACCGCTTATATGTCGGTCTTTAGGTGACAGATGATTACCGCCTATATGGCTGGTTTATGGATAAATAATAACACTGCATTTATGGCTGGTTCAACTTAAATAGGTAATAGTGACAATTTTCATATTATAATAAAGTGGGATTTCTAAAAGTGGATCTCCTAACCCCCATCATTTTATTTTTTATTCTAGGGAAGTGATGAAACACGATATTAACAAGCTTAATAATTGATTTAATTATATAATGGGCAATTCTTTAGTCTGTTTATTGAATTTTTAGCCTAATGCTTCTTGTTGCCTGATCACCAATAAGTTTGATGTGGTAAACTTAAAATGAACTTAGAAAATGGATTTTAGGTTTCAGTCGTAGATTCAATATCTCACGATCTTCCTTGAGAATAGATAACTCTTTAATAAATTTCCTTACATGATAGGAATATACCTGTCGGGCGTGGGTAGCCATAATTGGAACTTGAACTTAATGAATTCAGATAACTTGGTTAATATAGGAATATGATTAATAAGGTTATACTGGGTATTTGTGTCTGACCATCGGAAGAGGCTTTTACATAATTTCGTGTTCCAGGTTAGTAGACTGATTTATTACACAAATATAAGTGAATCAATTCATCATTAGAATAATATTGTGTGGAATCACAACCCTATATATTTATGTCTTTTGCTTATTTTCCTTAGTATTTTCTTTTGTGTTTTTTATTTATTTCGCAAATCCACATTCAACCAATCAAAAGCAATCATTTCATTCTTCCTTTAATTAGATACTTGTAAATAAATAGAATCAATAATTAATAACAATAGTATGAATTAAGTCCTCGTGTGATCGATATTTTTATACTACCTGAATGATACGTGTGATTGCGTTATACGCGTGTGATTGCACCAGTCAATTAGCCAGCATTAAACACTCCTCTACTAACATCGAATTGCTACTCGCTATCACTAATCCTCAGAAAATTTCGCCCTATGATAATACGTAATTGTTACCAGAGCCAATCAACTGACTCGCCCTATGATTCGTCGCTGTAAATTAACCGAAAAACCGCGAAACCAATAAAATCCCACCACGTACTCCTCTCAGGCAATGACGCCAAGAGGACCAACTTCTCGACCACCACGGAGGCTTGCACTTGTTGGACGCGCCGACGGCGCACCCGATCCTGGCGCCGTGTTGGCACTGCGAGAGTATCTTGAACTTGTTGAAGGCGAGGTGATAGAAGCCGCTTGATGGGTCCACGCAGTAAGTGGATTGGTTGGTCGAATTTGCTGCTGTAGCGTCCATTATTATTTATTATGTTTCATTGAGCAGATCCAAGTCAGACTTATCTCAGCAGCAACTCACCTAATCTCATTCAGCACCTCTACTCTTTTTTATCATTTTAAAAACAAAATTATGAGATGAGTTATTATTTACATCCTTCAATTATCCTTCAGGGAAATTATCCGTTATCAAGTTTCACTTTTTCACGCAAATTTAAAAGTATTTTAAGATTTTATAATGTTTTAAAATTATTTTATTTTCATCATTCAGTTAACGGAGTTTAACAGACCCTAACACTAGGAGAGTAATTAAATCATTTAATATCGATGAATCGGAAAATTATCTATTTTCCACTTGATGGTTGTCGAAAATAACACTGTTATCCAAAAAAAAACTTTGAAAGTGTTCCAAATTCCACTCGTTATTTCAAAAATATTACATTTTCTACTAGTTCGTTAACAACGCCATTTTCACTGAGTATGGTTAAAAAATTATTAGAAAAATTCATCCAAAACATAATATTTTTCCCATCATATCCATTCCGCCATAGAGATTAAACTAGAGTTTAATATGTTTATTTATTGGGATTGCAGTATTAAGAGCTAAGGGTTTTGGTAGAGTTTTATGAATTTTTAGTTTACAGATTACACAATTGATGGATTTTTTATATTTTTATTTTATTAATATCCCATAAAACCAAATATTTAAAACTAAATTAATTTATAAGTTTTTTCGTTGATATAATACTTATAAATATTAATAATTTAAAATTAGGAAATTATCTATTTTCTTTTAGTAAAAACAATATTCTCTCATTAAATTTAAAATTAATAAAATGGCAAAATAGTCTTTTTGATAAAAGAATGGCGGAAAATATAACACTTTTCAAATTACGAATGGTTCTTGTAATATTTTAAAATTATCGGATAAAAAATATACTTTTGATAATTATCGGATAAAAAAGAAATAACTTTCTACGGACAAAATAATCTTTTTTTGATAAGATTCCTTAACAAATTTTAAATCTATCAAGGAAATTATGGAAAAGGAATAACATAATGCCCCACACAAAATAAATAGAGAAATGATATTCTTACTTAAATATATACTCTCTTTTCCCGAACGACAACACCTTGTGTGTTTTGGGCTGAAACGTGTAAACTTGATTTTGTTTGACCATATTGCCAAACAACCCTTCATTGCCAAACACCCCTTCAATTTCACATTCAGCAAAGAGAAAATGCAGCAACACCAAGTCGTCCCCTTCAATTTCAATTCAGTGAACAGAGCGTCCCTTTCAAACAAAATCAACAAATTTTACGTCGTCCCCTTCAATTCGTCCCTCAGCTTCCAGCACTCCGTCGTCGTGGGTTCACATTTTCGGCATTTACTTGCTCCAGCATTTCGTCGGCTGTCTCCAGCACCGTCTCCGGCAGTGAGTCGCTGTCCTCTCCGTCACGTCGTCGTCCTCTCAGTCACATAGTCGTCATCTCCGGCAGTGAGTTCACTGCTCATTCTTTTAGTTCTTGGTACTATTTTGTTGGGTTGATAATGCTTTAACATAATATTAATGAGGTTTGCAGTTATGGCTCGTTAATCGTGTGACATTGTGTTTACATTATAGTGCATTTTGATTTTTCAAGCTGATTTGGTCAAGTTCTGTATAGATTTACACTGCTTGCCGTAATGGGCCTTGTTGACTTATATTTGATGTTGGTTTTTGGGTGGTGTGGAGACTGATTGTAGGAAGTAGCACATTTCATGCCTCATTTTTGTTCTAAGTCCTTTCAAGATTTACACATTAGCATGTTCATTGGATTGATGATTTGGCCTAACTAAGGCTGATGACCCTTGTTCATTTCCTTAGCTCAAGTACCAAGTAATAGGTAACTTTAGTGCTTTCAAGTCAAGGCGTATGTCTCAAACCGCCTCAGGCTGCCATGTCATGAGGCGGGCTACCTCAGGCCTTTGAGGTGGGTCTGTTGAAAACTCGACTTGAGGCGATAGCCTCGCTGCGTCACTTCCGCGCGGGGGGGGTTCTCCAGACACGCCTCAGAGGGAGTTTTAAAACTATGCTAGGATCTGAGTGGTGTTTCATTGATGATGTATAAGCTTGATTGAGTTTGACCTTGTTGTTCTATGGGGATTACGTTTGAAATTTGTTTTGATTTTATGGCTTATGTTAAATAGTTAATTCCTCCCCCCTTCCATGATTTTATTTTCTATCAATTTAGGGGAAAAACACATTTTTCTTTTGTTGGGAGTGGGAGTTAATTGGGCTTGTTCTTTTGCATAGCATATAATGTTTTCAATATATTCAGGAAGGAGAAACTAATTTGTTCTCTAGATGAAATTTCTTGTAGATGAAATTGTCTTACATAGGAATTAGGAGAATCTTTTTAATTGCAGCATGATTTCATTGTTTCAAACTCCTGCTATTTGTTATGTATTTTTTCTTTCTTTGCCATTCCTCTATTCTTTAATTATATCTTGTGGCTCTATTTGTTAAATGGAGTGGAACAAGTATTATATAATTTGTTAGAAAAGCTGTCAGATTATCAAAATGATCTAAAATGACATTTTTTCTTTTTATAAATTTGCTTTTCCTAATATTGTATGTAACCTATGTGCATTGCCTATAAGATGTTTATTGATTGTATCGGAAAGGTAGATAAGAGTTGGTAATGCAACTTGCTTATTAGATTTTGTGCTTCTTATTCCTGATTTGGAGTATGGTCAAAATGTCAAAATGTGCAGAGAGGAGCCAACATCCAACAATAATGGTCAATATTCTTTATAAGTGGAGTAAAAAGATTTGTAATCATAATGTCATCTAGCACAAGTGCACATTCAGTGGAACGGCGACGTTGCCGCAAATGCCCCAACGGATACCAAAAGTTATGGACTTCTAGTACATCACGGAATCCAAATCGAAAATTTTGGAAATGCAAGGATTGTCTGGCCTTTGACTGGAATGATGATGATCAATGGACGGAAGATCGAAAAGGCAACGACAGTAATAATGATTTTGTAATAGGTGAAATTCGGAAATTGAACGAAGAGATTATTCGTATTAGGGATGAACTAAATCGAGAGATTAGTCTCATTCAAAAATATGCAGCAGAAATAATTATTTTCCTATTACTTTGTATCATATTTATAATATGTTATTTTATTTAAGGAGAAATGTTGACAATGTATAATATGTTATTTTATTGAAGATTTTTTTTTTTTTTTTGCATAATTTGAGTATACTTTAAGCATACTTTCACATCTTTGAACATACTTTGAACAAAGCCACTCGTTATGGCATCCAAACTAACGATTGAATTAATAAACAAACATAACATATAAAGTCTGGTAAATTGATTTAAGATAAAGTGGATTACATATAAACTCTGTTTCAAAACATTGGAGTAGTAATTGCTGAAATCCTCCAAATGAATTAGATAATGTGGATTACATATTGTTTCTAGTCATGTGGACATCTTCAAGACATTGGAAAAGTAATTGCTGAAATCCTCCAAATGAATCAGCATTTATATTGGAGTAGTAATTGCTTAAATCCTCCAAATGAATCAGCATCTCCAAATGTTTCAGGCATGACAGAAGTGTCATGTAGTGTGATAAATATTACAAATGAATTAGACAATCATATACAATCTAAAACATAATTTGAAATGTCTTGTCGATTTTAAATAACAAAACTATAAACATACCTCATTAATGTCTGGTGTTGTGGCAGGAACATATGGTGTTGTGGCAGAAACATATGGTGTTGTGGCAGGAACATATGGTGATGTGGCAGGAACATATGGTGATGTGGCAGGATCATATGGTGTTGTGGCAGGAACATATGGTGTTGTGGCAAGAACATATGGTGTTGTGGCAGGAACATGTTCAATCTGCATGCAAATTCAAATAAGATATCAGTTACTTTAATAAACACATTTCACTTCACAAAATTACAGTAATCTCATACATACCTGATGTTTTGTTTTTCTATGTTTCTTAAATTTTATTGACTGTAGCCTTCGCGTGCGAGGACGACCTTTAGCACGAGTAACTTCTGGATCACGAATGCTTTCAACTACAGTCTCTGAACTCCCAACAGTATTACAAGAAGTTTTTTCAAAAGAAAACTTTTGTTTTCCTAAATCTTTGCACATAATATCAATCCAACCTAAAACATAATTAGAACTTTCAATATCAAATGTGCTACTTCCTACAATCAGTCACCATACCACCCAAAAACCAACATTAAATATCAGTCAACAAGGTCCATTACGGCAAGCAGTGTAAATCTATACAGAACTTGACCAAATCAGCTTGAAAAATCAAAATGCACTATAATGTAAACACAATGTCACACGATTAACGAGCCATAACTGCAAACCTCATTAATATTATGTTAAAGCATTATCAACCCAACAAAATAGTACCAAGAACTAAAAGAATGAGCAGTGAACTCACTGCCGGAGACGACGACTCTGTGACGGAGAGGACGACGACGTGACGGAGAGGACGACGACGTGACGGAGAAGACGACGACGTGACGGACAGGACGACAACTCAATGTCGGAGACGGTGCTGGAGACAACCGACGAACTGCTGGAGCAAGGAAATGCCGAAAATGTGAACCCACGACGACGGAGTGCTGGAAGCTGAGGGACGATTTGAAGGGGACGACGTGAAATTTGTTGATTTTGTTTGAAAGGGACGCTCTGTTCACTGAATTGAAATTGAAGGGGACGACTTGGTGTTGCTGCATTTTCTCTTTGTTGAATGTGAAATTGAAGGGGTGTTTGGCAATGAAGGGTTGTTTGGCAATATGGTCAAACAAAACCAAGTTTACAGGTTTCAGCCCAAAACGCACAAGGTGTTGTCATTCGGGAAAAGAGAGTGTATATATTTAAGTAAAAATATCATTTCTCAAATAATAATAGACTAACAGTTACATCTTTCTTCTCTAAATTTACTATTTAGTTTCCTTACTAAGCATGAAACATTCAAGTTCATGGTATTTTAACACCAACAAGATTTTATTGAATGTGTTCGCCTTAAAAAGTCATATAATTATATGCATCATGGTTGCTCGAAAAGGGAGAAAACAAGTATTTAATAGAATAATTATTCGTTGTTAGACATTGTAATAAAAAAAAATTTATCATTTTTTAATAGAGTGCTTCAATGGAGAGTTATTTTTCTTGCTAATAGGAGCTAAATTAAGATAACATAAAAATAACAATGATGGGTTTTTTTCTTGTATTTATTTGGGATAACTTTGACACTATCACTACTGTCCTTTTCTAATTATGCCATAGTTGTTTTTGTTTGCGTAATTACGATTTTGTTAGGTATTATAGCGGAGCGTGAAAAATTAATTTTTTTTTTCAATTTCATAAAATTTCTTTTAAATTATTAAAATAAATTATTTATTTAAAATTGAATCCCAAAAATAAATTTAGAAATATCCAAATTTCCTCTTGGTCGAAATTATCCAATAATGCATATTTTTTGTATTTTGCTCATTTTAGTCATAAAGTGTCAATTACACATTCAAGTATTTCTAAAACACTACCAAAATGATTAGTATACATTTGATATACTTAATTACATCCATGAAATGAAAAACCCCAATTTTAGAATTAACCATAAACCCTAAAATATTTAATTAATCAAATTAACCAAATAAAAATAAAACTAACTTACAATCAAGCTTTAATCCAAACTTTCTAACAACACAAGAGTCTCACCCCAATAAAAACACTCAAGAACAATTATAGGTTTTCATATAGTGATATAAGAACTCTAAAATGACAACTTGTTATTCTTTAATAAAATCAAACTATAATAACACTTATTAAACTTAAATGATTCATCACACATGCATGTTTTCTTTCCAACAAGCTTCCAACAAGTAAATCCCATATTCAAGAGAAGAAAAAATAAAAACTCATGTACTCAAATAAAGTAAGAGAAATAATTTCCCTATAAAAGAATTAAGAAAACTTACCTTAATTTTCCAATTCTTCAAGTTAAGCCCTTTGATTTTGTTTTTCTCAAATCTTTCTCTTTCTTAGGGTTTACTATTTTTGCCTTTAGTTCACTTTTTTTTTTTTTGAAAAGTGGATATTCATTAGAAAAATTAAAGCAAATTGCTTACAGAAATTGGAATCTCCTCCAACCAAATCATACAACTCGAGTTAGAGATAACATGTTTAGCCAATCTATGAGCTTTCTTATTACATGTTCTTAATACATGGTTGACTTGAAATTGATTTTCCCCAGCTACAAGTTCTTGAATCTCAGCAATCAACCAGGCTATTTCCTTCAAGCTATTTTCTCGGTCATTGACCAAATTAGCCACATTTCTGGAGTCAAACTCCACCATAAGCAGCATCAACCCGGCTTCCTTTGCCAATTTAATATAAAAAAAATATAGCTTCTACTTCTGCATATTCCACATCCCCACTAAATATTGTGTTTTGAATTTCTACGGCCATTATCTCGCCCTCATAATTACGGACTATGGCTCCCAAACCGTTATTCTTCTCAGCTATACTTGTCGCTGCGTCCGTATTAAGCTTGTAAAAATCTTTTGGGGGAGGATTCCAGAGGTTGCTTTCTGGAATGCTGGCTCCTCGGTGAGCTATTCTTTGGAACCCAGTGAGCATAACTTCTGCCTTTGCCAAAATTCCACGGAGGTTAGGGGTGTGATGATTGAACAGGGATTCGTTCCTTGCATTCCATAAAGCCCGCATAATAGTTATCATAAGTTCGAATTCTCCTTTTGTGGTTGTAGCCGAGGCTTTCCGGATAAAGTCTCATATTGCTCTGATTTGGGTATGTTGAACTAGCTCAGAAAAGCTTGAACACTTCCATGTTTTCCTGATTTGCTTGTAGCCCACTAGCGCACGGTAGACATCATCTACCCCCTCACGGCATCTTCTACAAATTGGGTTGTTAATAACCTTCCTCTTGTGCAGCCTTTCTACAGTTGGCAAAATGTTAGACAAACTCCTCCAAATACAGACTTTAATTTTCGCTAGGACATTCAGAGACCACAAATGGTTCCATTCTTCCTCGGAGTCACAAGAGCAGCTGGGTTCGTTAGATAATGAAGCTTGGACTGCCACTTTATAGCCAATTCTGATTGAATATTGACCTCTTTTATCAAAATGTCGGACTTGTTTATCTTCACGTCGAGCCTGATGTAATTTGATACTCAAAATATGCTCAACGTCAACTTCCAAAAAGCTTTGTCTCACCAACTCCTCATTCGATCTATTGTCCTCATTAATCAAAAGTTGCACTCTGACATCCTTGGGTAAAATGATATGAGAGAAAGGCTTGAAGGTAATAGGTCTTGGTAACTAGTGACTGTCGTAGATAAACATTTTGTCTCTTCCACCAATCGTCCATCTGAGTCCCCGTTGAAGCACTTCTCTACCCTACAAAATACTTCTCCAAACAAGATGGATTATTGTCTGCACTTGCCTCTAAGAACTCTACATTCTTGAAATATCTGGCTTTTAGGACTCTTGCCACCAATGACATTGAATCTTGTAGTATTCTCCACCCTTGTTTAGCTATCAAGGCTTGGTTAAACTCTTCAAGTTCCCTAAATCCCATTCCCAAAACCTTCTTAGGTCGACACAGCTTCCTCCAATCAGCCCAATGAATTTTTTTTCCTGGATTCTTTAGAGCCCTACCAGTAGCTAGCCAATGATTTTTGTAGATCTTCGCAAAGGCCCATTGGAATTTTGAACACACTCATAGCATAGGTGGGGATCGCTTGAGCCACTACCTTAATAAAGACTTTTTCCCTCCAGTAGAAAAAAAAGGTTGTTATACCATCCCTGGATTCTCTTCATTACTTTAAGCTTTAGTTCGTTGAAAAAACTCATTTTGTTCCTTTTCATTATTGACGGAAGACCCAAATATTTCTCATGAATGGAAACTTCTTTCAAGTTGAAGATGTTTTTGATATCTTCTACCACTTGTTTCTTTGTGTTAGGACTGAAGAACAAGGAGGACTTGTCGAATTTAAAGACTTGTCCAGAAGCTTTGGCGTAGCAATCAAAGATCTCTTTCAAAGCAAAATAATCTCTCGTCGAAGCCTTGGAGAAAATTAAGCTGTCATATGCAAAAAGTAAGTGGGATATGGATAGATCTCTGCTGAATCGAACCCCTTGGAGCTGGTTTTCTTCTTCCGCTCCTTGCAGCATTGAGGAAAAAACTTTCGCACATATTATAAAGAGGTACGGTGAAAGTGGGCAGCCTTGTCTTAACCCCCTTTGTGGTTGAATTGCACCTTTGGGAACCTTATTTATTAAAACAGAAAAATAGACTGTGGAGACGCATTTCATCATCAGCTGTATCTGATAAGGTTGGTGCTCAGAGCGCTAATACAGATCGTATTTATGACTGATTCATGAATATGAACCATTTTTTTCCATAATATTACGTATTTAAGGTAGCACCACTGAGGCGGAATTTATAACAGTTTTAGAAGCTTCTAAAGAAGCTGTATAGATTAGAAATGTTATCACATAACTTGACATTGTACCTAGGATTTGATCCTATTATAATGTGATAATAATGGAGCCATCGCACATGCTAAGGAGCCGAGGGTGCATTCAAAGTCTAAATACTTGGATATGAAATATCATGTGATTAGAGATATTATTAAACGAAAAGACATAGTGGTATTTGATCGGTGAAATCACACATGTTACGCAACCGCACGTATCGCTCAAGTAGTATAAAAATATTGATCTCACGATAACTTAATTTCTATGATGTTATTAATTATTGATGTTAAATGTTTACAAGTATCTAATTGAGGAATGAATGGATTGTTCGCTGGTTGAAGTTGGATTTGATTAAAATATAAAATACAAAATAAAACAAAGGAAATTAATAATAAAGAAAATATCTAGGGTTGTGAATCCGCCCAATATTATTCTAATGATGAATTGATTCTCTTATACATATGTAATATATTAGTTGTTAACGTGGAACACGAATATATGCATAAGCCTCTTCTGATGGTCGAATGCAAATACCCAAAGTAACACAATTAACTATATTCCTATGTTAACTAAGTTACCTGAATTCATTAAGGTCAAGTTCCAATTTTGGCTACCCACGCCGACAGGTATATTCCTATCTTGGAAGGAAATCTCTAAGGTGAGATCGTGAGCTATTGAATCTAAGGCTAAAACCTAAAATCTCTTTTCCAAGTTCATTTTAAGTTTACCACATCAATCTTATTGGTGATCAGGCAACAAGAAGTATTAAGTTTAAGATTCAATAAATAAGCCAAAGCATCACACATATATAAAGAAAATCAATTATTAAACTTGTGAATATTGTGATTCATCACTTCTTTAGTTTAAAAATAAAATATTGGGGGTTAGGGATCCACCTTTGATATTTCAAATCTAGAAATCTCATTTATTATAATATATAAATTTGCATGAATTACCAACCGACCATATAGACGGTATCCAATTAAGTCAAATTTAATAAATTCCAACCGATCATATATGCGATATCCAATTAAGTCAGGATTAAGAATAATTTAATTAAGTCCAACCGATCATAAAGGCGGTATCCAATTAAGTCAGGTTTTAAGATAATTTATATATTATAAAATAAAGAAAATAATCTAAATTATCATAATAAAAGTTTCACTATTCCCCTAGCGAAAATAAATTAGCTAGACATAAAAGAAAATAAAAACACACAAATAATTATTACAACTAAAAATAAAAATACATAATACAAAAATTAAACACACAAGATACAGTCCTCAGGTCCTTATTAAGAACCTTAAGGAAAGTATGAATTAACAAATGAAATCGGCTGGAATTTATAGGCAAAAAATATGATATGTATCGCGATGCGTAGGGTGCTCTACGTCGCGACGCGTGCACAGTCAATGGCGACTGCATTATTTCGTCGGTGCATCGCGACGTAAAAGGTTTGGGCGTCGTAACGCGTGCTACAGTGATGATGCAATGATGACGCAAGTGATGACGCATGTCAGCAATAAATTATTGAGTCCGCGTCACGATGCGTGAACAGTAAATTTCCCAATTTGTCTTTTTTGTCTGTTTTTCATCGTTCTAGCCCCAAGTTGATTTCATTGAGTCCCAAAACTTTATTTATCTGTAAAACAAATAAAAACACATCAAAACGTTCATCAAACTCAAGAATCTAAACAAAATATTAAGTCAAATGGGCGGTAAATATTGATATATTTTCCGCTCATCAGTCTTGAAGG
>SKCR01006609.1:0-51860 GCA_019454045.1 Zanthoxylum bungeanum | reverse complement strand
CCCAATCTATCGAATTCCACACTTGTTCATTATTTAAAGATTAGGGTAAATGAATGATGCTTTGATAAAAAATTTCATGAAAAAAATTTATCTTCTTACTAATTAATAAATAAATATGCGTCAATGTTAGGTTGGAGTCCTTTCAAATAAATAAATAATATAAGAGTAATGGGTTTCAAATATATTTGAGTGATCATTTCACGGAATTAACTAATTATATATTACAGTAAAAAGCTAGCAAATTAATTAATGGGGAGGAAAAACTAGAATGGAGTGCATAGCAACAATTAAAAAAATAAAAAGATATTGAAATTAAAACAAGTGGTTTGAGAATCATATGCTATAGCCGCCTATAGGCTCATACAAGAAAAATGGTAAAAGAAAAAAAATGCCAGATTCTTTGAAAGTTCTTTCAATTTGTGGAGGAAGCAAAAGCTAGCTAGCTAAGAGAAATATTAAAAAAAAAAAAAACATTGCTACTGATGAATTTAGAGAGAAAAAAAAGTCAACGTACTTCCTTAAATCTTATTATGTTAGGATGCTTCAAGGCTCTGTGGTTCATAATCTCCCTCTGGACATGCTCATCAATCTGCAAGAAACCTCAAAACAAAATCCATTAATGGCAAAAGCTATAGCACAAACAATTTAAAATTATAAACAAACACACACAAAAAATCAAGAAAGTGAGAAAAATATTACAAAGAAAGAAGCAAAAAAAGAAAAAGAAAAAAGAAAGTGTTCATTTACCTTCATGCCTCTTTCAATATACTTGACAGCAAAGAGCTCACCACTCCATTTGTCTCTGACAAGCTTAGCAACACCGAAGTTCCCTGAACCAATATCTCTCTGAATCTCATAACGGTCCATATTTCCTAGGTACAGCTTCAATTAATATTAATTGAACAAACTTTATATTATACACAGACTCTAATGTTTGATCGGTATTTCGCTTCTGGTTAATTTGTGTTGAGAATCTGAATCGTAGTCAATTTCATGGCAAAAGCTTTAAAAGTTTTGGTGGGCTGTGTACTGTGTCATTCGAAGATTACTAAGAATGGTGTCAACGAAGACTCCCAAGAGGGAAATTAAGAGCAGCCATTACACGTGGCTCTAAATTAGAGGTTGGAATTTCGAACACCACTGGAAAAAAAGTTGTGAACCGACGTATGCTTTTTACTTTTATCTTATCCTCTCGTCTAGGAGAGATTCTTTGGTGTAACATGGTATGTGTGACGTTATATTACAAACGAATTAAAAATGACATGTAAAATTTCTTCACTTATTTTTTAGTTATTTTTTACATTTTTAGCACGCGTGACAATGAATGATTACCTTATCATATGGATAACATTATACCACTATTGCATATAATATTTTCTCCTCGTTTAGGGAATTCCCCACTACTCACTCGCTCCAATCTTTTCTTCAACATAATATCGCCACCATGTGAATGTCAAAGGCCTTTATTATTATTATTATTATTATTATTTTATTATTTTGGTAGTATGCTAAATTTTATATGCGCTTTATAAATTGTGGTGGGTAATTATTAAATAATAATCAATAATTGTTATAAATATATTTGTCCAAATTCAAAAAAAAAAAACTTGTTTATTCTTCTCTCAATTCAATCGCAATAATCTTGTGTCAATTTCATTAAGAGGCAAATTAACTTGTAAATAAACTTTTGTTATGAAATGACCCAATTAGGGCCAAATGATAAAAAGAAGCCCAATTAAATGGACATATAATTAGACCCGGCCGGCGGTTCGGTTCCGACCAAACCGACCAGTTCAGTTCCAGTTCGGTTCGGTTCCAAGACTTTTTTTTTGAATTTTGAATTTTGAAAATTAATTAAAATAAATGAGATTAATTTTATAAATAAAAAAAATTATTACATTGAAGAGCTTGAGCTTAAATTTTTAAAAATTTAAGTTACCTACGCATCCTCCAAGGGTGAGAGGAATCAAAGTTCACGTAGTTCCATTACAATTTTAAGACATATCCCATTTGTAAATTATAATTTTACAATTATCAATCATCATTATCAGTTGATCATTCGGCTCCGGTTCCGCTTGCACTTGTTGCAGAAGTATTATCGAACAAATCTTCAAAATCATCAGGGGCATCTTCTTGTTGTCTCAGATCAGCTCGAGTCCAATCATCCACACAAACTGTTGCTTCTAGAGTGCTTGGATGTAATGAAGATCGTCTAGCTTCCAATATATTACCTCCCAAGCTGAAGGCTTGCTCAACCGCAACGGTGAAAATATGTGCTGCCAATATCTATTTAGTAATAATAGATAAAACATGATATATATTTTGATGCCGGTTCCACCATTCAATGATTTTAAAATTTTTACTGCATAAACTTTCATTAGAAAACTCAAAATTTGTAGATAAATAATTATCTAATTCAGTGTTATTAGTTGTCGTATCCCTAGTTTTTTTATTTCGTTGCAATAACCAACGATCCCCTGCGCTAAGTCTTGTTTGAATTACCGGTTCGCTACTACTAGATTGACCTAATGTTCATAAGTTATATCTTACAATATAATCATTAAATAAAATAATTAAATCACTTATTAATTTCGTCATTATGCTCGTAATATCAATTTCATCTAATATTCCTAAATAACCATAGTAAGCTTGTAAACCACAATTCAAACCTTCTAATTTAAATATATGATAAAAAACAGCAGTAATAAGATAAAGTAAAGGAATTTCTCTAAAATAATTCAATCATTTTACCTTCATAGCAGTAATGGCTTCCAACAAAACAATATCATTAGGGTCGTCACTGTCAACATGCTCATCGAGAGTGCCAACAATATTCAAACTCTCAAGAAGAAATAATGTGTTGTAGGATAATAAACACCGCTAAAAACTAAAGTAGCATCATTAAAAACTCTTAAAATATCTAAATTTTTTTCTCAAATATCCCATTGATTAGGATAAAGTGTGATATTTTGAACATGTTGAGAAAAAAAACTACATAATGCATCTTGTATTGAAATGCTTGACATAAAAGAAAATAATTAGAATTCCAACGTGTTGGAAAACGTCTCTTGAAAATTTAATCGGTTTAATACCATTTATTTTACAAAACTTAGTCAATTATCTCCTAACTTGAGAATATGACCAAATACAGTTAAGTGCCGTTTTAATTGGATCAAGGAAATGTGATAATAATTTTAGTCCGTCTTGCACACATATGTTAAGGACATGACATGTACAACGAATATGAAAAAATCGACCCCCTAAATTTGGTTCACATAAGGATTTTAAATCATGAATGAATGCATTATTTGCAGATGCATTATCAAATCTAATTGTTAAAATTTTTTCTACTAAACCATATTCATAAAAAATTACCTTCATCATTCTATAAATACTATGTGCAGTATGTGGGTCATCAAAACTCTAAATGCAATAAGTCTTTTTTGCATGGTAAATGATGCATCAATCCAATGATAAGTCACACTCATGTATGAGTGTGTTTGCCAATGGTCACTCCAAATATCAGAACATATAGAATACGACATTTCATCTCTTTAAATATTTCATTTAAATAATTTTACCATATTTATATAATTTGAAAATATGACGTTTTGTTGTGTTTCGAGTCATTCTACATGCAGCAGGGTTTAAAGCATTATGCACGTAATTAGTAAAATGAAATTTTTCACCAAATCTTAAAGAAAGACGTGCCATACAAGTTAATTTCGCAAATTCTTCTCTATTTTTTGCATCAGAATATTTAAATAAATCTACACTACTCGTACCTCTACTAGATGATGCGTACCTGCCCATTTGAGTTTGCGTCGTATCAATGCCAAGTTCATCCGGATGATGTTTTTCCATGTGCTTGATCATATTTCCGTATCCACCATAAAATTTATAGATAACCCCACAATAGTTGCAAATTGCTCGTTGTGAACCATCTTCTAGGCGTTCCAAATTAAAATGAATTTTGAAAATATCAGAGGACCGAGCTTTAACTTCTCTTCTCCGTGATTGTGCACTGACACTAGGGCTGCTCTCTTGGGTTGATATATTTGACATTATGTTATCAGATGAGCTTGCCATTTTTTTTTTTTTAGAAATTAGGAAGAAAAATAAGAAAATTGAATAATTGCGAATGATAACAAATTAACAACTAAATGAATTGAGATTGAGAATAAGAGAATTATAGAAAATGAGAGAGTTGAGAATTTGGTGTGATGAAATTATGATAAATGAATCCTATTATAGAATTTTAGAATTTTTTTTGATACCAAAAATACTCATAAATATAACCGTTTTATTACCGTTATTAGGGGTACATTAGTAATTTACATTTTAGTTTGGCTCTCTGCCCCCCCCCCCCCAACGGTTACTAGCCGTTGGGGGTAGGGTTCCTGTTGGAACCCTACGGTTCCGGTTGGAACCGTAGAACCGGTGGAATCGTATGGTTCCACCGGTTCCGACCGGTTCGGGTTGGGGTCGAACCCCAACCGAACCGGTCGCCAATGGTTCCGGTCCCTGAACCGGAACCGGTTGGAACCGGAACCTTCCGGTTCCAACCGGTTCGGAACCGGAACCGTGGCCGAGTGTACATATAAGTATGGGGAAATCATTAAAAGTATCTAAAATTATTAAGACTCGATCACAATTAATCATTATAGAATTTTATTTTAAAATTAGGTAAAACAATCCATTTTGAAAGAAATTTTATTTCTTCCCCAATTCAATTCCCTCTCTGTGTGTGCTGTAATTTATAAAAAAAAATTCTCTTTATATTTCACTTCTATCATCCACTCCAAAATTCACAATACAACTCATTCGGTTAAAATTAGCCAAAATAATTAAGGCAATAGTTTACATAGAATTATGAGATTAAATATTTAAGATTTTATTAAAAATTTATAAATAATAATAGAGTACACAAGATGTTTGATAAAATCACCATGATTGTGCAATGAGTCTGCGACGACATCGTCGTACACGAAGAAGACAGTGTAATCGGTGTCGTCGCACATCCATTATTCTTTGCTGTGGTTATTGACTCGAGATGAGAGTTAAGAATTAGTTTCAATGGTAATTTTGTCCAAACCGAGGTTATTTAACTAATTAGGTTATAAAATAATAAAAGCATAATAATATATATTTGTGCATATATTATTATTTTTTGGTTAATTTTAATAATTTCTCTATAATTGTGCTATGGCCTTGTATTTATGATATAGAATATAGATACATGGTGTAGTGGGCGTATGGTTTTAGAGTTTATTTCCAGTGATGTATTGAATTGTATTATTTTTTATTTTAATAATAATATATTTAAATTATTAATAATTATTATTCATATTTATTAAAAAAATAATACAAATCTTAGTTCAACATGAAATTAAATCATAGTTCTAAGTGAGAAGATCACAAAGCGAGGAGAAGAAGATAAGTGACAGGACGTAGAACAGAAACGATGACGTGGACGGTGGAGAGGGTTTCGATACTTGTCAATTTGATATTGGTGGTTCCCATTTCCCAATTTTCCCGGTTCTGATTGATGTGATTGGTTGGTTCTGATTGATGTGATTGGTAGGTTGTTGCGTTGTGATTGGTCAATCAGACTAAACCGAACCGAAATGGGTTTTGGTTGGGCTTCAATTTTGGAACTGAAATCAGATGGAACTGTAATCTTATAATTCTTATTCTGGTTCTGATCCGTAACCGTGGCCTGGTATAGCATTGTATATTCTGCACTGTTTTAAATCAGATCGATCCATTTACTCGAGATAAATAGAGGATTAAGTGCCATAAGTCGGATCAAGGATCGACTAAGGTCACTAATTAATTATATTTAAAATCACCCAGATTAAATTTTAGATCGGATCCCGATTCAATTGGTTCCTGTCCGAATTTCACATCACAGTTATTACGTTCTGCAACTTCTGTTCAATATTTTTATTTCATTTTTTTTTGAAGGAAAACAAGCGAAACATACAAAACAAAACAAAGCTACGCACTTAAACCATCGCACATCATGCATTGGGGTCGACCAAGTGGTTGCTTTTTCAATTTATTAATTCCAGCTTTTCCCTGATTTATAATTTATAAAAAAAAAAAAATCAACATAAATATAAAGGGATGGCAACGGGCCGGGCTTTGAGCCCGAGAAAATAAATTTAGGCCCGAGCCTGAGAAGCTCAGCTTGAGCTTGGCTCGGATCCGATTTTTTTTATTATAAAAAATTATAAATATAAAAAATTTATATATAAATATATATATTTTATAAATAAAAATATTTAATTATTTATTTTAAACCCGAACGCTAATTTTGAAGCCCAACCCGAATTATTTTCACCACGAATTAGGCCAGAATTTTTTGCCATATATAAATCCAGGTTTCACTCAATAATAGAAAACACGTCAACTTCATAAATTAGAAACCTACGTGTCAACTTTTTATGCATATATTTAATCATTATCACATACACATATTACAATATATATATAAAGTCTAGATGCATCCGAGCATATTTTTATCAAACTTCAAGTCCGAACATCCAGGCAGAATAACGTGTAGACGTCATTATTTTGCGTTAAAAAACAAAATCAAAGTATAAAATAATATCAAATAGTACAAAATAATGCCAAACAGTAATATCCGGACACGATCGTAAGATTTTTACATATATATATATATATATATATATATATATTAGTTTTTACCCATGTCTACGGCACAGTGTTACAGTATTTGCTCGTGCCTACGGCACGGTGTTACAGATTTAAATGATTTTATTTTTTAATTAAATGATGCCCGTGCCTACGGCACGGTATTACAGTATTTGCCCGTACCTACAGCACGGTGTTACAGAATTAAATGATTTTATTTTTTAATAAATGATTTTATTTTAACTTTCTATTTTTTAATTTGAAAATTTGAAATTTTTTGACAATTTCTATCAATCAATTCACTCTATTTCCTCCAATTATCAATGAAATGATTTGAGCCGTCAATTAAGCCACATAAAGAGAGCCGTTGGATACACTCCCTTTCCTCCAACACCATTCTCCTTTATTATATAGATATGACATTATGCATGTCCTTTCCGACAGAGGAAAAAATTGAAAACTCAGCATTGAATAGAATTGAACTGTTTAATTTTTGTTAATCAAAATTTATATATAATTTAGTTCATCACTATTAATTTAAATGTGACATATAATTATTGTTGATGGTGTTATCAGGCACTATGGTATTTAAAGCAGCACGACAGGGGCAAAAAGGTAAATCCCATTCTTGTTCAGGATCATTGATGCCGACCCGACCCATAAAAAGCCAACAGTAAGGGCCCGAGCACTTTGCAATAAGAGGCCGAACACCTTATGGTTACAGACCGACCACAACAGGAAGAGACCGAGCACTTTATGGTCGGCAACCGATCACTTTGGTTCGAATGACCGAGCATTATCAGATCGACAACATCATTCTCAGTTCAAAGAACTATTATGACCGACCACATGAAGACCGAACATATGGCAAGGCGTGCACCAGAAGATAAGACGTCATGTCCCTACGGGGTAAGGAGACAGTCCTACCTTCATAAAGAATACTGATGAAACCAGTGTCCTAGAAGGATAAAGGGAATAGAGGTAGATTTGATTAGGAATCCTTGTGGGAAAATGAGGTTGCTTCAATTAGGAATCCTCATACTAGAAGGAATCTGATTTCTTCACTATTATAAATAGAAGGGTAGATTATGTGTAAGGGGCATCAGAATCAAGATCAATCTTATTGTGATTAAACTTGTAAAAGCATAAGAGATACAAGTTTCAGCAATAAAAGCATAGTTCTGTTTTTGTCCGTGGAGTAGGTTGGATAAAAATCCGCCGAACCACGTTAAATCTCTTTGTCGATTGGCGCATTATCTACCTTCTGCTAAGTTTGCTTTTGGTTTCCCCCATAACCAAACAAATTCACTATTGAAGGAGGATTACCTCGGGAGTGATATTCCCATATTGCCCTGAGACCAAAATCCACCGTCAACAGTTGGCGCCGTCTGTGGGGAAATTCGAAACAAAAAGCAGTTCGCGAGAAAGACAATGGCAGAAGGCGGAAATCATCAATCTTCGGGGAGTCCAGCAACAGACTGGATGAAAAAGATGGAAGAAAGCATGAAATCCATGATGGATCGGCTGGAGAGAATGGAGGGGACGAACAACGAGAGACCAGACTTCGGAACCAGTCGAAAAAGAAGTGAAAAAGCAGAAGGGAAAAGGGTGATAGGTACAAGTGAAGACGATGGACCCAGAAGGAGGGGCCCCTACGGGATAAAATCCGTAGTTGTAGAAAAAGATTCACAAACAGATGACACATGGGAAGAAGAAGGAAGGAAGACCATCACCAGATCCCTCCTATGATAATCTCCGCGACTCCAGAAGAGAAGACATGGAGTCTAGCGAAGATGTGCGGGAAATTCCAAGGCATGAGGAACGCCGCACAAGGGGCAATGGACGCACAGATGGGCACAGAAGACGACATGACATGGCGGCACAACCAGTGAGATAAAGTCTTGGTTAAAAAAAGAGATGACCAAGTGGGGGGTAGGCCTCAAGACCGATGCAAGAGATGCCCGACACGGTGAGGAGGAATCTCCCCTCACGGAAGAAATAAAATCGGCAAAATTCCCACGGCGATTCAACATGCCGACCATGACACCTTACAAAGCCACTCTGACCCGAAATCCCACATCGAAAGCTTTGTCCTGTTGATGGAAGTCCAGGGAGTGGTAGGAGATGCCATCTGCAAAGTGTTCCCCCTAACTTTGAGTGGACCCGCCATCCTATGGTACAGAAGTCTGGCCCCGGGGAGCATCGGAAGCTTCAAACAGCTTAAAAGGTCGTTCGTTCGACACTTTAAAGGGGCCTGCGTCCCCAAGAAGACGATTGGAGAATTGAGGCTTATGAAGCAAGGAGATGACGAGCCCCTGAAAATTTTCATCGAGAGGTACCACAATATGGTACTCGAGTCGGAGGGTACGAGTCCCAAGAGGCCCTGGAAAGTTTAAAGGGAGCCATAAGGATCGAAAACTGTGGACTCATCTAAGAATCCAAGACACACCAGATTATGCCACCGCTCTAGAGGTAGCCCGGAAATTTGTCTTGTTAGAAAGCGAAGAAAAGATCTCCCGAAGGGGGACGACCATTCGAGAAAGAACAACAAGAACAGAGGCCCCCCGACGACCGGACAGAGAATTCAAAAAATTCAATTCGAGACCCAAAGAATTCAAACCAATGCCTCGAAGGGATCAGGAAAGAGGGGTCGCGACCAAGGTGAATCATGTAGTCCGAGAAGAAGCATATATTCCCCTGAGCAAGCCACCAGGGCAAATCATCATGGAGATACATGAAAAATGCCTCTTGATAGAACCCGACCTCAGGAGATTCCCCCCGGATAAAAGGAACCAGAAATCTTACTGCGTACATTATAATCTAAGGGGGCACACAACGGACGAATGCAAGGATCTGCGGGAACAGATGGAGGACCTAGCCCGAAATGAGTATCTAAATAGTTATATCAACCATGAGGCCATGGCATCCAGACAGAGGACACGAAACCGGCATGTGAACATCATCACAAGAGGGAAAACACTGGCCGGAGACTCTAACCGGTCAAGAAAAAGCTATAGCCGAATACATGGGACGGAAGTGCTGGAAACGGAAAGGTCCCCAGTACCACAAGGAAGTCGGTCGGTACCCATAATGTTCACCGACGAGGATGCTCGAGAGGTGAGTTTCCCCCATGACGATGCGCTAATAATCAAAGCTACAATCAGCTGCACAGAGGTAGATAGAATCCTGGTAGATCCCGAAAGCGCGGTAGACATAATATCCAAAGAAGCTTTAGAAAGCCCGAGAGTGGAGTACGTAACCCTAACTAATGACGGCACCCCCTGTACGGTTTTGGAGGCTCAACGGTTATCCCGCTGGGGAGAATATAACTGGCAACAACCATCGGAACTCACCCCAGGACCCGGACAGTTATGGTAAACTTCACTGTGGTGGACTGCCTGAGCAGTTACCAAGCCATTATCGGCCGACCTTTTATGATGAAAACAAAGGTTGCGATGTCCTGCTATCACTTAAAACTAAAGTTCCCCCCGGCCCGGGAAGGGATCAGAATCGTGTGCGGGGAGTCAGAAGATAGCCCGTAGCTGCTTTGCCACTCTCTCAGGAGAGACCCTCTGCATTGAAGAAGGCACCGAGAGAGGCAGATGGGCGAGAACGAGAGGAAAAAGAACCAGGTCCCCGCCCGGATAAAGTTGCCCGGCTAGGAACAGCTGAAGAGTTAGAAGAAATAAAACTGTTCGGACCGAAAAAAAAGCATAAAGATAGGGGGAAACTTGGACGAACCCTAAAAAAGGGCCTGCTAGAATGTCTACGGGAATACCCCGACATCTTCGCGTGGGGACACAATGACATGCCCGGGATTGACCCAAAGTTCATCAGTCACTGCTTAGCAGCAAACCCGTCATCAAATCGGTCAAACAGAAGAGAAGGATCTTCAATCAAGAACGGTGCAGAGCGGTGGCATCCGAGGTGGAAAAACTGTTAAAAGCCGGCTTCATCAGAGAAGTAAAGTAACCGTGTGGGGTTGGTGCTCAGAGCGCCAATCCGGCCGTATTTATGTCTGATTCATGAATACGAACATCCCCTTATTCCATAATATTACTTATTTATGGTTGCACCTCTTGTTTTATATACGTATTCGATCTGATTACGATTAGATTGAAACTAAATGTGGTTTAGTGACATGTATATATTAGACAAAGACCCGATAATATAATGCAGTAGTACACAGTTACAAAGTTAGTTTGTAATTGACATTGGGAAGTGTCACTGCTATAGATGTATATATCAAACATAGTTCCTGGTCAAGATTTGCTAACACGGGTCGGTTAGTCAAATCCGTTGAGACCAGTACATGTCGTATATCGAGACTTGGTCCGATGTGTTTACCTAATGAACCATGAGTCTAGGGAGACTCGTATAGACGTGTAGGTGTTTATAGTGGATAAACACTGAACGGTCACCGAAGATTTTAATGGATGGTACGCCAACGTCATAAGAATCTTCTCGGGTTGAGTAGCATAGGGTCCTTCGACTTGAGATACCACGTGGATGTATGAGACATCCTCCACACTTAGATGGCAGTCACGTCACCGATCTATTTAGATCAGACCTCGCCTGTTCTTTGGGTGTGGATTGATCCTCAGGATATCCTTGTGTGTCAAGATAGGATCCGTCAGTTCTGTGTACAGAGCATAGGTAGTCCATATATTATTAGCAGTCTGTTAAATCTGTGGCCACAGTATACATCGGAAGTAAGTTCCGAGTGTTATTTAGAGATTGCTAATAGATACGTCGACGAGATAATACCTATAGAGATTTGACGTTTACATCTATATCTCTGGGATTATCTGGATACCTGTGATGGAGGGATTATACGTATGCAATGACCTCGACCTGTATGATTCAGCTAGTTTATATGTGATCGTCATAATCTACGGGTGGATAGATTATGTACATGAATTGGATTTCATGACGGATATACCTGAATCTAGAGAGTCTCAATAATGAAACATACTCGTAGAGCACTAGAGCAACAATTATGAATAATGATGATTATTTATAAATCGTTTAATCGTTAAACGAAAAATACATGCGAACGGGCCGAACCGTCATTTCCTAATTAATGTGTATTTGTATTTAATATATGATATTATTTAATACACATTAATAAATAGTCAAATAAAGGTATTTGACATATATCATCAATATATGTATTTGAGATATTTAAAGTAAATATAATACAATATTTGATATATTGTATTTAATTAATTATTTAATTATTTAATTGTTAAATGATTAATATAATTAAAATATAAATATATCACCAAATGTTATAGTTAGGAAATGATTATAAGTGTAAATGTTTGACTTTACATTAAAGGAAAGGTTGTCAAATTGATTTTGACTTCTTAGATATTTGTTCAAAATTGTTTGAAAAATAAAAAATCTTTTCCTTTATTTTCTTTTAATTTCGGCCAATACACTTAATATATAAGAGATATATTTTTCTTAGTTGCATTTGTTGACTTAATTAAATATCTATAAAGTGTTATTAAGATATTTTATCAAGTTGATCAAATGTAAGGTGAAATGAAATTGAATTAATTAACTTGTATTTGGTTTGGTGAATTTGGCCAAGGCATCTTTGATACAAGTATATATTGTTTTCATTTCATTTCATGTTAACCTAATACACTTTAAAAAAAAAACTCCATTAATGGAGCAAAGGAAGCTTGTGAGAAAGAAAGAAGAAATCAAAGAAAGCTTGGATTTTAGTGAGTTTTTCCAACTTGCTATTAGAAAGGAAAATGTTCCTTAGGATCTAGGCTTTAACATATGATGTTCTTAGGTTGTTTCTTTCTTTATTCCTTGGGTTTTTGTTGATGGAAGTTTTGATGGAAGTGTTGAGCATGTATGATGAAGGAAGGTTGTGACTATTGTAGTTATAAGCTTTCTTTTAAGGTTTTGGAAACCATGTTGCTAATCTAGAGTTGTTGACCCACTCTTAGATGACCTAGATTTGATCTTGTTGTTTCATTGTGTTGAGACTTTGATTGGATGGAAGAAAATGATTGAAGTGTTGGATTTAACCAATTTGGTCTAATTTGTCCAATTTGATGAAATTGAAAAATTAGGGTTCATGACCAATTCCAAATTTGGGGGTTTTCATATATGTTGTGTATTTGGATGTGTATATGATGCCTATAAAGTTTCATGTTCATTGGATTACATCTTGATGTGTTTTGATGCATGAAATGACAAAGTGCACAAAATGGCACCTTGGAGGTGCATTCGGCCAATGATTCAAAATTGGGGATTTTTGGTGCTTTTGGTGTTTTGATGTTTTGAACATGCTAAGTTCATCTTAGAAATGATTTAGAATCATTCAAAATTGATTAGATCAATTTCGGACTAAAATGGACAAAATACCAAAGTAAGGGCAATTTGGTAAATTCACTTAAATATGATATATTTGAATTTTATTTTTCATATTTGATTATTGGATAATTAAATAAATATGTTTATTTAATTAATCCGAGAAAAAGTTTTGAAATCGGAAAATACGATTTTCCACCGCTTCCGCTGCGTTACCGGATTCTGCCCCTAAAACCCCTACAAAATGGTATCAGAGCGAGTCTGATTCTAGGCCTCCATAAATGATTAGCTTGTTTTATTCAATGTTTAATCATGTTTTCTTGACTTTATACATGCATGTTATAATCTAATTTGATTAGATTTAGGTTGTATGACACTTAATGGAATATCCCCGCTTATAAGGTTTTAAAGTAACTAGTATTGGAATACTTGTTTCTTGGTCCGTCTTGTCAATACGGTTTTAAATATCTTTTCGTTGTCTACATCCGAGACCGTGCCTCTGCTGTGAGGGTGTAGCTGATAGAAATTATTTATGTCGAATGTATATTAGATACTAGATAAATTCAAGCGAAAGCGGAATCCTGAACGTGCCCTAGCTGTCAGGGTTACGCAAGTAACTTGAGTTTATCATTGACAAGTTTAACCTTGGTACATCTCCTTGTGGGCCTGCCTTCGCAGCGACAACGAGAAACGGCCAGGACCAGAACCATGGAGTCACCAGTGAGTGATTGACAATTAGTTGTCTACCTGTGAATATACGTCGGCGAGACCGTGCCTCTGCTGTGAGTCGGAATATATTCATGGGGTCCTCTTCCCATTATGGAATTCGATTTAATTATTGAATTCTCGTCTTTCCGTTGGGGATTACGGCATTACGTAAAATAGTGGGAGGCACTGCTAAGTTTAAAATATTCCATAACTTAGGCAGTGTATGTTATTATGGAAATTGCTGCTTGTTTGTTTCCTTATTCTATTGTTTATATAGAATTAAACTTTTATTTACTGCACACATATTTTGATATGTTATCTGACTTGACTCTTGGTTGCAGTTATTCTAGAATAGGTTCTAGATACTACTAGACTAGGATATTATTAGATTGGTCTAAACCATCGGGAACTATTGTTCCGATTTTCTTCAAAAATAAAAGATGGTTAGTGACTTAATTTCTAAGTCATGATAGATAATCTAGATAGATATCCCCTTTGGGATATAATACTTTAAAGACAATAGTTTCTTATGCAGTAAGAATTGACTTGAATTAGTTCATGTCTCGAGATTCTTGACTGGCATTTAGAAAGCCCTATTAGGTATTTGTTTATCTAGTAATGACATTTAAGCTTTAATTACCTTTAGAGGTAATGTGTCTGACACAATTTGCTAATCAGTTATTTACAATTGTTGTGAATAGTTGAATGCAAATAGTAAAGCAAAAGAAAGGAGATGCGTATATTGTGTATAGAAAATATTGATTTTCACAATACTACAACTATAGGTATTGGATACCAGATCTCCCGTCTAGTTATTTGAAATATTGGTTAACGATTGTTTTGATATTTGATATCGGAACTTGCGACTATTGGATAGTCACTTGTTCTTTATAACAATTGTTACATATTTTATAATAACTAGTAGTGTCATTGACGTAGAGATAAACATAAAGAAAAATTATTCGGTAAAGTAAATAATTTAGAACGGTGCTTTATGAGTTTAATCACTTAAGGATTGGATGCTTATTCGTATGGTAAATGATGGTTTGATACTAGATCACACCACACATCCTTATCCATTTAATGAATATTGTATTCAGGAAAGTGATTAAGATTCGTTTAACTAATGATTGTCATTGGACCACCAAATTTATTTAACTGATACATTGGATGTATGTAGTTTTATAAATAATAATTGCTTAAGGTAGTTTTCTTTATTTCGTAACTTAGTTGATGAATTGTCATAACTTAGTTACGTGTTTCTGAAGGAACACATATTGAAAGTCTTGAAAGTATCAAGTACTTTCAATCCGTTCTGATGAAACGTAGATTGAACATTTTTGACTTGTTCAAATATATTCAATCTAAAGGTTTTAGAGAATTCTATCCTCAAAATTCATAACATGTCTTTGAACTGTTCAAAGATCTTTGATACGATCAAACGTATGAATTTAAAGCAATTAGTTCTAAGGTTATTTAGTGAATATGATTCATATTCAATATTGTTCTTCCACGATTCCATCTTGATGGAATTGAGTAGTGGGAGCAATCGAATCTTATATGATTTGATTCGTCTGATATTGAAAGTTACCGAATTAGTTTCAATACTCTTGGGGTTATTCTCCAGTAACACTAATTCATCTCTTTAATTAATGTTCTATTATTTTCTACAGTTGCATATATGATATGTAGGTAGAAAAATTTGATCTTGAAAAGTTTGAGATTTCAATCTTTCTTTATATAATAGTTATATAATGGAAATTACTTACACCTCGGAGGTATAAGTAAAAGTTTATCGTTTATTCTGTTTAATAGAATATTGTATTCTATTTAATAGAATATATTTCCTACGATTCTAAGTAATAAAATCGTTTTTTACTTGGTGTGTAACATCAGATGTTAACTATTGTAGAAAAGACTTGACATGAAGTCAAATATGAGAATGATAAATTATAAATGGAACTATGTAATTAATAAGATGAAACAACCCTTATACATTTTCCGTGCAAGTCCAATAGGATAACAGAATCATTCACGAGTATTTGATACTTAATGGTTCTGTTGTTTTCTTATTGAAAAAAAATTATCCTATGACTTTTAATGGAAGCGATATTTGATATCGATTCTGGAAGTTCACCATTGAACCTTAGATCTAAGATTGTTCATAGCTTACTATGATCAAGTTTTGAACTTGATTACGCTTTCATTATGAATTAGTTCATGATATGTGCTAATTGTTTGCACAACGGAAGCAATGTGAGCTTATTAAAGGTTTGACCTTTATAGTATGACAGTGAGAAAAGTTATACTCAGCAATCTATTGTAGATTCTGAGAAAACTTATCTCTAGTCACACTAATTGAACAATTAAAGATATATTGGTTAATGTTGATAATAAACTGTATATTTTAGCTAAAGAATGCAAAGTGACGTTTTTGGATGACTTATTCAGATAAGAGATCAGTTGTGATTTCCTTATTTGAAGAGTTCATTCTGAAATGGCCCTAGAGTTTGTGTTCTGCTGAGATCGCGGTTTAGTGTGCTAGCTTATAGAGCCTATTGTAGACTCGGATAAGTCTTCCAGAAGTATGTGTTCTCTATTTTTGATATCGTCAGATTGTCTGATCTTGTCAAAGTATATAGAATACATATGTGATTAGAAGGGTTAGTGGGAGCGTACATATTACTTTCTAGTGTTATATATCTTAACGACATTGTCATTATTATAGTAATAATGAGATGTTTATGAGGTAAAAGATTTACCTAAGTCTCTTTACTCCGTGAAAGCAGTGGGAGTAGTCTCTGTTATATTTGATATAAAGTTTTATATATGATATGAAACTTGAAGACTTGTGAGATACCCTATTAGTTGTACATTAGATATGATCTAATGAAGGACATAATAAGGCTATCTGTATGACAGTTAGTATACTGTTCGACATTTTGTATGTCTTATACATAGTATTCATCTTTCGTAAATGATGATTCCTTTTTCGAAAGAGATATTGATTAGAATGTCTAAACAATATTATGTATCATTTGATGATGACATAGTGAATATTTTATTACATGCGATTATCGATGTCGATTTAATCGTAATTGTTACGAGTTATTTTGACATCTTATAGACCATATGATGGATCTTGAAACACGTTCTTTGTGATCTTTGAGATATTAAGAACGAGTTTCTAATTCATGGAGAATATAGTCTGCAACCATTATGGTCATATTAGTTTTGAGACTAATTATGACGTTAGACAGTCTACGTCATAAAGAGTCACAAAAGATGCAGTGGGAGTGTCACGAAGGATTCTACTATTTAGTGGAATCAAATGCAACTTTTGAGTATTGACTTATGAAGTTGCATAGTGACCTTTTAAATTAGAAGTTTTTTGAATTGTGATTGTGCTTACGGTTGTCTTCATAGTATTGGATTTGATCCTTAAATACTTGGACAACTCAGTAGCTGTAGCACAATACTGATGTAACATCAGAGTCATATTAATGTATAATCTAGATTCTACAAAAATGAATGATGCTGACTAAGGGAAACGATGGAGTTTGTTTGACAAACTCAATATGTCATAGCGGACTTGTTTTTGTTGCCTACCTCTTAAGTACTGGGTGAGCTTTTGAGGGCCATGTGCATACGATGCACATTGAGACGTGTATATGATACCGTGGATTGGCACTAGAGCAAGTGGGAGAAATTGTTTGGGTTGGTGCTCAGAGCGCCAATCCGGGCCGTATTTATGTCTGATTCATGAATACGAACATCCCCTTATTCCATAATATTACTTATTTATGGTGGTGCACCTCTTGTTCTTATATACGTATTCGATCTGATTACGATTAGATTGAAACTAAATGTGGTTTAGTGATATGTATATATTAGACAAAGACCCGATCATATATAATGCAGTACACAGTTACAAAGTTAGTTTGTAATTGACATGGGAAGTGTCACTGCTATATGTATATTATCAAACATAGTTCCTGGTCAAGATTTGCTAACACGGGTCGGTTAGTCAAATCCGTTGAGACCAGTAACATGTCGTATATCGAGACTTGGTCCGATGGTTTATCCTAATGAACCATGAGTCTAGGGAGACTCGTATAGACGTGTAGGTGTTTATAGTGGATAAACACTGAACGGCTCACCGAAGATTCTTAATGGATGGTACGCCAACGTCAATAAGAATCTTCTCGGGTTGAGTAGCATAGTGGTCCTTCAACTTGAGATACCACTGTGGATGTATGAGACATCCTCCACACTTAGATGGCAGTCACGTCACCGATCTATTTAGATCAGACCTCCGCCTGTTCGTTGGGTGTGGATCGATCCTCAGGATATCCTGTGTGTGTCAAGATAGGATCCGTCAGTTCTGTGTACAGAGCATAGGTAGTCCATATATTATTAGCAGTCTGTTAAATCTGTGGCCACAGTATACATCGGAAGTAAGTTCCGAGTGTTATTTAGAGATTGCTAATAGATACGTCGACGAGATAATACCTATAGAGATTTGACGTTTACATCTATATCTCTGGGATTATCTGGATACCTGTGACGGAGGGATTATACGTATGCAATGACCTCGACCTGTATGATTCAGCTAGTTTTATCTGTGATCGTCATAATCTACGGTGGATAGATTATGTACATGAAATTGGATTTCATGACGGATATACCTGAATCTAGAGAGTCTCAATAATGAAACATACTCGTAGAGCACTAGAGCAACAATTATGAATAATGATGATTATTTATAAATCGTTTAATCGTTAAACGAAAAATACATGCGAACGGGCCGAACCGTCATTTCCTAATTAATGTGTATTTGTATTTTATATATGATAGTATTTAATACACATTAATAAATAGTCAAATAAAGGTATTTGACATATATCATCAATATGTATTTGAGATATTTAAAGTAAATAATACATATATTTGATATATTTGTATTTAATTAATTATTTAATTATTTAATTATTAAATGATTAATATAATTAAAATATAATATCAACCAAATGATATAGTTAGGAAATGATTATAAGTGTAAATGTTTGACTTTACATTAAAGGAAAAGGTTGTCAAATGATTTTGACTTCTTAAGATATTTGTTCAAAATTGTTTGAAAAATAAAAATATCTTTTTCCTTTATTTTCTTTTAATTTCGGCCAATACACTTAATATATAGAGATATATTTTTCTTAGTTGCATTTTTTGACTTAATTAAATATCTATAAAGTGTTATTAAGATATTTTATCAAGTTGATCAAATGTAAGGTGAAATGAAATTGAAATTAATTAACTTGTATTTGGTTTGGTGAATTTCGGCCAAGGCATCTTTGACTTTGATACAAGTATATATTGTTTTTCATTTCATTTCATTGTTAACCTAATACACTTTAAAGAAAAAACTCCATTAATGGAAGCAAATGAAGCTTGTGAGAAGAAAGAAGAAATCAAAGAAGCTTGGATTTTAGTGAGTTTTTCCAACTTGCTATTAGAAAGGAAAATGTTCCTTAGGATCTAGGCTTTAACATATGATGTTCTTAGGTTGTTTCTTTCTTTATTCCTTGGGTTTTTGTTGATGGAAGTTTTGATGGAAGTGTTGAGCATGTATGATGAAGGAAGGTTGTGACTATTGTAGTTATAAGCTTTCTTTTAAGGTTTTGGAAACCATGTTGCTAATCTAGAGTTGTTGACCCACTCTTAGATGACCTAGATTTGATCTTGAGTTGTTTCATTGTGTTGAGACTTTGATTGGATGGAAGAAACATGATTGAAGTGTTGGATTTAACCAATTTGGTCTAATTTGTCCAATTTGATGAAATTGAAAAATTAGGGTTCATGACCAATTCCAAATTTGGGGGTTTTGTTTCATTATATGTTGTGTATTTGGATGTGTATATGATGCATATAAAGTTTCATGTTCATTGGATTACTCTTGATGTGTGTTGATGCATGAAATGACAAGTGCACAAAATGACACCTTGGAGGTGCATTCGGCCAATGATTCAAAATTTGGGATTTTTGGTGCTTTTGGTGTTTTGATGTTTTGAACATGCTAAGTTCATCTTAGAAATGATTTAGAATCATTCAAAATTGATTAGATCAATTTCGGACTAAAATGGACAAAATACCAAAGTAAGGGCAATTTGGTAAATTCACTTAAATATGATTTATTTGAATTTTATTTCATAATTTGATTATTGGATAATTAAATAAATATGTTTATTTAATTAATCCGAGAAAAAGTTTTGAAATCGGAAAATACGATTTTCCACCGCTTCCGCGCTTTACCCACCGAATTCTGCCCTAAAACCCCTACCCCGAGTGTGGTGTCAAAGTCAAACGTAGTATTGGTAAAGAAATCCAATGGAAAATGGATGATGTGTGCAGATTTCACCGACCTCATAATCGTGTCCAATAGACAGTTTTCCTCTACCAATATAATCAACTGGTAGACGCAACTGTCTGCCAAGGACTATTAAGCTTCATGGATGCCTTCTCAGGGTACAATCAGGTCAGGATGCTCCTGCAGACGAGGAGAAAATCACTTTTATCACCGATCAAAGACTGTACTGCTACAAAGTAATGCCTTTCGGACTGAAGAATGATGTGTGTAGATTTCACCGACCTCAATAAAGCGTGTCCAATAGACAGTTTTCCTCTACCAAATATAGATCAACTGGTAGACGCAACTGCCTGCCAAGGACTATTAAGCTTCATGGATGCCTTCTCAGGGTACAATCAGGTTAGGATGCATCCTGCAGACGAGGAGAAAACCACTTTTATCACCGATCAAAGACTGTACTGCTACAAAGTAATGCCTTTCGGACTGAAGAATGCAGGGGCAACTTTTCAAAGGTTGGTAAACAAAATCTTCAAACCACTCATCGGCACTTCAATGTTGGTATATGTGGAAGACATGATAACAATGTCCAGAGAACCAAGAGGTCACGTAACTGACCTAAAGAAAACCTTCGAATTGCTGAGAAAACACAATTTAAGACTCAATCCAGAGAAGTGTACATTCTGAGTGGCCTCAGGAAAATTTCTAGGCTACATGGTGAGTTCCCGAGGCATAGAATCCAACCCCCAGAAGATACAAGCCGTGCTAGATTTAACATCCCCCAGAACAATTAAAGAGGTGCAAGGTCTAACAGGCAAGGGTCGCCGCGCTCAACCGATTCATCTCACGAGCGACCGATAAATGCCACATCTTCTCAAAGTCATCAAGAAGGCCCAAAAGGGATCGACTGGGCACCGAATGTGAGGAGGCCTTCCAGCAGCTAAAACAATATCTAGCACAGCCCCAACTCATGGCTAAACCTCTCCCAGGAGAGGACATTATACTTGTACTTGGTTGTTTCAAAACACGCAGTGAGTTCGGTACTGGTGCAAGAGGCCGACCAGATCTAGAGACCAGTATACTATGTCAGCAAAGCTCTATTGGATGCAGAGACCCGATATCCCGTGCATGAACTAGTCGCCATATCCTTGATCACTGCAGCACGGAAATTACGACCATACTTCCAGGCCCACCCTATCGGAGTTTACACCAATTACCCCCTGCGGGCGCGGCAGATCTTGCAAAAAACCAGAAACCTTGGGAAGGTTAATGAAATGGTCGGTGGAGTTAAGCGAACACGACATTTCCTACCTCCCAATGATAGCAATAAAATGGCAGGCCTTGGCAGATTTTGTTGCGGAACTCACGGAACCCCAAATATTAACTACGGAGGAAAACAAATGGGAAATGTCAGTGGACGAGTCTGCTAGCTCACAGGGCAATGGGGCAGGAATCACACTGCAAATAGTAAAGGAGAATAAGTGTTGCTTGCCTTGAAATTTGCTTTCAAAGCCACAAACAATGAAGCCGAATACGAAGCAATTTTGGCCGGATTAAGGCTATGCACAGTAGTGGGAGTCCACAACGTGGTAGTAAGGAGTGACCCTCAGCTAGCCATTCAACAACTAAAGGGAGAATTTCAGGCCAGAGAGCCGACTATGATAGCTTACTTAGCCGAAGTAAAAAAGTTGATGGAGAAAGTGGGGAACGTACGCTTCGAACAAATCAGACGAGAAGACAACTGTGAAGCAGACTCTCTGGCCCGGCTCGCATCCTCAATGAAGACCGAGGACCCCAGAATAATCCCTCTCATATGCCTCCGAGAAAGAAGCATAGGGGAGCTGAGGTAGATATAGTAGAAGAGGAAGGCAAAAACTCATGGATGCAACCGATTAGGATATACCTGGAAACATGGGAAACCCTAAATACAAAAAGGAGGCCAAGAAACTAAAATTCAAGAGCACCAATTCTCCCTGATCGAATGGGTGCTCTACCGGAGAGGCTACCGTACCCCTCCTGAGATGTTTAGCAGAAGAGGAAGCAGATTATGTGCTCAGGGAGATTCACGCGGGCATCTGTGGAAGTCACGCCGGAGGAAGATCAATCGCCTTTAAAGCCTTAAGACAAGGATTTTATTGGCCGACCATGCATCAGGACGGTGTGTGGGTAGCCCAGAAATGCGAAGGTTGTCAGAAAAATGCCAACATCCACCATCAACCGGCAGAGCAGTTAACCACCCTATCCAGCCCCTGGCCGTCGCGCAGCAGTGGGGGCTAGATATCATAGGACCAATGCCAAAAGGGCGAGGGCAGGCGAAGTATGCAATCGTGGCCTAGACTATTTCACAAAATGGGCAGAAGCCGAGCCGCTAGCCGCTATCCACCATCACGGAGAAGAAGGCCACATAGTTTGTAAAGAAGAATATTATCTGCAGGTTCGGAATCCCCCGGGCGATCATCACCGACAACGGGAAACAATTCGATAGCAAAGGATTCAGGAAGCTCTGCGAAGACCTCCAGATCGCTTTAAAATTCGCCTCGCCAGCCTATCCCAAGTCAAATGGACAGGTTGAGGCAACAAACAAAACCATCAAGGCAAACCTTAAAGCTCGGCTCGGATCATGCAAAGGCTTATGGGTCGAAGAATTACCAGAAGTGCTATGGGCACATCGGACGACCTACAAAGATTCCAAGGGAGACACCATTTTCCCTATCATACGGATGTGAGGCCGTCATTCCAGCAGAAATCGGGGTAGCAACTCACAGGGTCCGCCACTTTGGGAATGAGCAGAATGAAGAACTTATCAAAAACCACCTCGACCTGATCGAAGGAAGGAGAGAAATCAGCTATGAAAACGATAGTCTACCAACAAAGAATGACCCGCTTCTACAACAGAAGAGTTCGAGCCCGCTCCTTCCTCCGGGCGACTTAGTATTGAGAAGGGTCACCTTAAACACCCGACGACCAGAGGAGGGCTCGTTAGGTGCCAAGTGGGAAGGGCCCTACAAAATCACAGAGGTAGTAAGGCCAGGGGCTTACGTCCTAGAACAGCTGGATGGCACAGATTAAAAAAACCATGGAACGCCGAGATGTTGAGAAAATACTTTCAGTAAATTCTCCTTCCTTCTTTTCTTTTGCAGCAACCCGACAAGGGACATAAATTCAAATACAAAGCCTCTCTCAAAATGGCCGCAAAGAGTTGTAAGAAGGGCAGTATGTCCCGGTATAAATAAAACTTTCTTTTCCAAAATTTTCACCCGCTCTTCTAAAAATAAAAATAAATTTGTGAACCATATTCAAAACTCCGGGGACATACTCAATACAACGGTCCAGGGTCAAAAGCACAAGACCCACAACTACCCAACCACAGCTACTACCGCGAAGAAGCACAAGACCACACCAAAACCAGTCGATTCCATATAAAAACAGCAGTGACGAATGTAAACCAGAGTATAGGTCCGAGAGAAGCATAGCACGGGGAGGGATGATACCCCCGTGGCGTTTGCCTGCTCCGGTGTTACCAATCATAAGGAGGAAAATACCCTTAATGTTTCGAACACCCTTCGATCCTCACATACTCGAGGCCCGTTTCAGAAGACAGTTGGCACCAAGGCCACTTCATTATTCGGCTCGGGACTGGATCTTTTTCCGCCGAGGCCACTTGACTATTCGGCTCGGGGTCGGGTTACGTCCCACCGAGTCATGCTCATTGGTCTGGGGACGGGACATTCCCCCAGAACCAAGTGTCTCTCTTAGCTCGGGGTCCTCGGAATATTCAGGGACATACTCGATGCATAGGATCCGTGAGAAGCATAGCACGTGGAGGGATGATACCCCTGTGGCGATTGCTTACTCCAGTGTTACCGAACATAAGGAGGAATATGCCCTTAATGTGTCGAGCACTCTTTGATCCTCACTTACCCGATGTAATGGATCCGTGGGAAAGCATAGCACGAGGATGATGATGCCCCCGTGACGATTGCTAGCTCCAGTGATGCCGGACCTAAGGAGGAATGTGCCCTTAGTATCCCGGACACTCTTTGATCCATTCATCATTTGGATCCAAGAGAGGCGCAGCAAGGGATGATGCCTTGTGCCCCTGTAGCGTGTGCCTGCTCCAGCGTGGTAAGGAGGAGCCCTCGTACAATACACAGGCTCCACAGTGACCCGACGTATAGAGGATGTGCCCTTACCATTTAAACGCTCTCTGATCCAAATCCTGGTTCGCCGGGACACTGAATTGAAAGGTTCAGAATTTGTTTTGGAGGCCTCGGACAGGACGTTGTTATGAGGTATCCGTGCTATGTTTACACTTTTTTGGTTTTATTTTCCAAAATTTTGTTTTTGTTTTCATCGGTCTGAAAAGGGGACGCCCAAGACAGATTCGATAGGGCTTCAAAGGTTGATTCCTTCCTTTCGGAGCAAGTCCCAATGATTGTTCAGCAGGGCCTGGACTCGTTCCGCCGAGGCCACTTTATTAATCAGCTCGGGGCTGGATTCGTTCCGCCGAGACCGCTTGGATATTTGGCTCGGGGCTAGATTTGTTCCGCCGAGGCCATTTAGTTATCAGGCTCGGGGCTGGATTACGTTCCGCCGAGGCCACTTGGTTATACAGCTCGGGGTCGGGCCACATCCCACCGAGTCTATCTTTTGGACTGGGGACGTAACATTCCCTCAGGGCCAAGTGTTCCACAGCTCGGGGTCGGGCCACATCCCACCGAGTCTATCTTTTGGACTGGGGACGTAACATTCCCCCAGGACCAAGTGTTCTTTACAGCTCTCGTCGGGTTACGTCCCCACCGGTTGCATCTCACCATCCGTGTTCTTCACAACTCAGAGTCAATCCTCGACCACTGAATAATTTGGGTCTCGGTTCGTATTATCCCCTCACGAACGAGCCTTAAATAATCATTTGAAGAAGAACACCCAGAACAAGGAACAGAAGAGAAAAGCAGAAAACACACACACATATATATATATATATATTCGAATAAAATATGAAGTGTTATTACAAAAAAAAAAAGACATGTGTACACAAGGCCCCGTCCGAGTTACCCCTTTTCAATCAGCCCGCACATGGGCAAGAAGTTCTTCCTCGGCCGGCTCAGACGACGGATGGATCAGCTCGGTCTCAGGAGGGGGGACATCAACTTCAACCTCGGCAACCTGGGAGGCCCTTACTTCAAGGATTGGAGGTGGAACCTCAGGATAGTCCTCGCCAGGAGCAGGAACCTCATGACGGTTTTCTTGAGGAGCTGGGAGAACCGGGGCGATCGAAATCGGTTCGGGATCCATCACTTCTTCGGGAGGAGGGGGTAGCCACCTCTGAAACTCTTCCTCGGACATTTCCCATTTACAAAAACGGATGGCCGCATGAATAGGACCCATGTCTAAATCAGGTAGAACCATGGGGATGATTTCCGCACAATCACCGACCCCTTCAAGACGAATGGAGTCCCTCTCGGCCTCCCACTCAAGTTCCATATCCCTGAGCTCGGCACGGGCCCGTCCAAGTTCCATATCCCTGAGCTCGGCACGGGCCCGTCCCAGTTCCTCCTCCTTGGCCCGCAGCTTATACTCCACACTGCCTACTTCCACCTTGAGGAGTCCGATCTCAGCCCGGGCATCCACCAAACTTGCTCTAGCTTCTTCAGCGTTCTTGCGCTCTAGAGTAGCAGCAGCCTTAAAGCTTTGTTTGTTTTGACATCAGACAGCCTCAACCGCAGCCAGCTCATGATCCCTTCCTCTCTTCGGCACTAGCCAGCTTGGCCTCCACTTCAGAAAGACGATTCTGAAGCCTCTGGCTTGGCCGCCTTCGGACAAAAGGCTTATAAATAGGTCCTTATTCTTGGCTGCCAAATAATTTGCCTGCCGAGAAGAAAAAAAAGTTAGGAAAATAAAAACAAAGTCTGAAACACACCACAGATATAGAAGAGAAGTAACAAAATGACCTGGGCCAGCTGGGAGAGCACAACTTTTCACACCCTCCTCGACCTCCTGGTAAAAGGTCCTCAAACCTCGTAATCTTCTCAGGAGGTACGGCCCCGGCCAACTCATTGAAAGCCGGCACCAAATGGGAAATAGCCTCCCTAATATTCTTCCCGAGGTCATCAACTCCAAGAACCACAGCCCTTCAATTTCTTGGAAGGACCCTCCTGCCGAACTGGAGTTTCTCTGCTCGGAGCCTCCTCATCCTCCAATTCACGCCTCAATTGAGTATCCACAGCTCCAAACCGACGCTTCCTCCTCCTGGAAGGTCTTGGAGGGCTATCAGGACGGGTAACACCCATTGGGGGCACCCGGGGAGATGAATATAGACCTTGAGAGCTCGGCCGTTCTACACCCCCGCAGTCACCTTTATTCCTCAGAAGATTCAGGTCGTTTCCGAGAAGTACCAGCTCCACCTGGGCTAGTTTTCTTCGCGGCACTGGTCAACCGATCAAGGTACTTTGGTCTCTTCGACATACCTGCAAAAAAACAAAGACAAAAGAAAGGTTCAGGACCTGAGCATACAAAAAAAAAAAAAAAAACGACATCAAACATGATAAATAAACGAGGGAGTTGGCTAGAAGATCAACATGCATCTACCTATCTGACCCGAGACCTTGGGAGGAACGGCCCGAACAAGTCCCGATTCAAAAAATGCCGCATCGTTACCAACTCCCTCCAATGAGCGGCATACCGCCGAGCCCAGGATACCCGCTTCCGGACCTGGTGGGAGACCTTGGGAGCATCCCTCCAACAAGCTAGGAGGAATAGAAAAAATGGGTAAGAATCCAAACAAAAAAAAAAAACAAAAAACTAAGGGCAGAAAACTAAAGGTTAATCTCCTAACCTCCCGCTCTAAAGATGTCCGGAACCAAGATCTCATCTCCATCCGATCTCAGGGTCCGTCCCCAATCTCCAGTGGCCCAGAACCAAAGATCTTTGATATTCTTGTTGGAGTCAGGGAGTTTTTGGACAACGTTTGATGAACTGTCATAAGCAGAGAGGTAGTACCAACCGTGGTGAGTCTTTGGGTTGGCCTTCAACCGATATAACATCTTCACTTCTTCAAAAGAAGGTTCGCCAAGCCCCGCTCGATGCCAAGCTACATACAACCCGGCCAAAATCCTCCAACTGTTTAGACTTAGTTGACAGGGGGCGATCTCCATCTCGGCCAGCATCCAGGCGAAGTAGGGTTGAATTGGCAACCGGAGCCCGCACTCGAAGAAAGCTGGAAGAAGGGCCACAGAACCATCGTCGGGCTGACTGACACGATCACATGGGAGAGGGACCTCAAGAGCAATATCTATTGGGATGTCATATCATTGCCGAAGCAGTGCTAGATCATCCTCGGTTATCTTAGAGGGCCGAACCATGTCCAGAGCCGAGCTGTCAAAGTCACCAGGCTCCGGATCCTTCCGAGGAACCCTCTGATGGTAAGTATCTTGTTCAATTTCAGAAGGGGTGTGGGTAGTATCAAGGTCTTCCACGCTGGGTGCTCCCGAGCTAGAGGAAAGCTCTTCAGCAATAAGGGCCAAGGGTTTAGCAGGGTTTTCAGGGGAAGAACTGTCATCAGACATCCTAGACGTCCGAAAAATAAAAGGGCAAGGTCAGTCTACAACCATATTCTTAAAAAACGACCAAAGGATTCGCAAGCTATCCTAAGTTTCCAGAAAAAAACTAAATCTATGAAGTTCTAAGTGCCCTAAGCAAAGTATTCAATAAAATCTCTCCCTACCAAGTATCAAAACAAATGAAAAGGAGAAACAGCAAAGCACAGCAAGCAAGAAAAAAGGAAGAGGAAGAAGGTCGTTCAGGAAACTTACTTGATCTATGCTCGGAAAGCGGCGAATACGTTGAAGAACTTTGAGTAAAACTAAATCAGATGCTTCGTAGCCGAAGGGAAGAAGAGTTTTTGAAATTGATAGGATTTTTGCCAAACAGATGCAAGGATATCGGTTCACCTTCTCATTACAACGTCAGAATAATTCCAACCATCGGATCGTAATAGAGTCCCGGATGGACGCCAAGTGTCAACTGCAAAAGAGGTCTGCCAAAATCAAATAAACGGTTGAGATCAGCGTACTATTAAGACGCCTCTGCAAGGTCGATTTTCTCCTGCTTTTGGCGGGAACCCGACAGATGTTCGACAAGTGTCAGACTCAGAAAAAACCCTAAAGGTGATTTGATGGGCATTTAAACAGACATGACAGTTGCACGTCTCAAGAAAAGATGCTTGAAAAGAGGCAACGGGAAATTTTGATTCGACTCCGGATCGACCACCAAGCAAAGTAATCAACACACCATCTTTAAATAGTTCCCGGCACCAACTTGTATGCTCGTTGGAACCGAGAACTAGGGGATAGATGTTGATGGTGTTTTCAGGCACTATGGTATTTAAAGCAGCACGACAGGGGCAAAAGGTAAATCACATTCTTGTTCAGGATCATTGATGCCGACCCGACCCATAAAAAGCCAGCAGCAAGGGCCCGAACACTTTGCAATAAGAGGCTGAGCACCTTATGGTTACAGACCGACCACAACAGAAAGAGACCGAGCACTTTATGGTCGGCAACCGATCACTTTGGTTCGAATGACCGAGCATTATCAGATCGACAACATCATTCTCAGTTCAAAGAACTATTATGACCGACCATATGAAGACCGATCATATGGCAAGGCGTGCACCAGAAGATAAGACGTCATGTCCCTATGGGGTAAGGAGACAGTCCTACCTTCATAAAGAATACTGATGAAACCAGTGTCCTAGAAGGATAAAGAGAATAAATCTAGATTTGATTAGGAATCATTGTGGGAAAATGAGGTTGCTTCAATTAGGAATCCTCATACTAGAAGGAATCTGATTTCTCACTATTATAAATAGAATGATAGATTATGTGTAAGGGGCATTAGAATCAAGATCAATCTTATTGTGATTAAACTTGTAAAAGCATAAGAGATACAAGTTTCAGCAATAAAAGCATAGTTCTGTTTTTGTCCGTGGACGTAGGTTGGATAAAAATCCGCCGAACCACGTTTAAATCTCTTTGTCGATTGGCGCATTATCTACCTTCTGCTAAGTTTGCTTTTGGTTTCCCCCATAACCAAATAAATTCACTATTGAAGGAGGATTACCTCGGGAGTGATATTCCCATATTGCCCTGAGACCAAAATCCACCGTCAACAATTATAAAAAAAATATTAACACAATTCAATTCAACAATAAATCCAAATCCAAATTCAAAATAGGTATTTATAGGAATAACTTATCGAAAATCTTCGTTTCATCTTGCTTGCTTGCTTCAGGAAACTAAGCTTAAACTTAGGTGGTGTAAATTAATTAATTTCAGAATTCTACTACCCGAAGAAAATAGCTCCGTATTAATTCTTCATTTGTTTGTCCCTTGCATGTAATGCTTCAGGATACCTGCACATATTTAGCTGTTTGCAAGTATCAGCTTTATCAAATTCCGACTAACACTAAGCTACGAACTCTTGATGAGACCAGCAACGATATGAACTAACTTCAATTTTTTTTTTAATCGTTGGAAACTCCGCCGCCAAATCACCCATTTCAGACTTAAGTGGAACTGGTAAATACGCGACTGTCATAGACTCTTACAAAAAACGGACTCCCTAAATTCAGTTTAATTTATTTTACCCTAAAGTTCGAATCCAGGGAACCTGGAGTTCACCGGTGCAAGCAGATCAAACCAGACGCACGCAGTTCCGGCAAGTCCTTGGAAGAGGGAGTAGCCATGATCTGCACCGTTAGGATGTACTGAGGTCACAAGTTTTTTAGCATTATGATATAAGAAGCTTGCAAATGCCTTTGCCCTTTTCTCATATACAGTCTCTCCTGTCAGACGATAGAGGGAAAGGAAGGCATACGCATTTCCAGCAGCTCCATCAGCTAGTCCCACCTTCTTCACCAGTCCATTCTTCCACACAACTTCACCTGCTTCTATAGCAGCATCACGAAATTCCCTCTCACTTGGAAATACCTGCAAGATTGAAACCGATACCCCCCTCATTACTTCCCCTTCAATCGAGTACATTAAAGAAAACTTGATTTTATTTGGCTGAAACGCTAACCTGTGATGCCTTGCACAGTGTGATGGCCACACCAGTTGCTCCATGAGACCACTGCACCAACTTGTCCCTCGGGTTTCCTTCACTAACAAGGTAGTTACCGCTATGAGGGAACCTATTACTCATCATGTACCGTAAAGTTCCTTTCACATCCTCAGCATCTTCTTCGGAGAGGGGGAAGTGAAGTAGAACTTGCAAGATTCCGGCAAGACCATTGGCAGCACCCCAGTATCTTGTACCATGCCATCTGTACATCAATGGGTAGGCAGTGTTATCAGTGGCACCTGCTCTGCCTCCAGCCAACACAGCGTCGACAATAGGCATGAGAAGCTTTTCATTAGGCAACGTCTCTGCCCCAAGATGCTTGTTTAGGAACAAAGCAGCCCATAAAAATCCAGCTCGACCATAAAGGAGATCATAAGACATTCCAAATCCCCCTTCTTCTGGTCCAACTGGCAGAGCTCTCTCCTGTGCTATCTATACATATACAGTACGAAATATATATTAGATACGTAGATTAGGCTAACATCAATACAATTATAACAGGAACAAGACTTGCATGCAAACTTCATCATTAGACACGTAGATTAGGCTAACATCAACACAATTATAACAGAAACAAGAGTTGCATGCAAACTATGAATAAATAGCCATCAAATTATGAATAAATATTACCAAATATAAATGTTAACATTTGCATTTCATGTGTGTACCAATCTTATAGATGGTATTTGCAACTTGCAAATTGGCAATATCATAATGTTTAGAAGTAATTTCCACCCTTATTCATGGATTATCCGACTCTTAATCAAGGAAAAAGCAGGCTAAAGGCAACCCAGGCATGAATTAGGAAATTAATTGGATGTAATGTAACTTCTGTGACTGACTAGTATCAGAACTTGATAATCGAAAATAATACCTCAAGAAAGAGATTCAAGTACAAGTCACGCCTTGAATGGTCCCCCATGTAATTAGCCACCACAGCACCTAGTGCATAGATCCCTCCTCTACCACATAGAAATGTCACGTGCCTGCACCGATATGAGACAAGTGGCAGTAATATAACATGCCATGTTAGTTTGCACCATATAAATTGTCTCTAGATATTATGCTAAATAGTTTTAAAATATCTGAAGTCTAAAACTGAATACTTTTTTTTTCCTCTGTAGTATTTTATTAAGAAACTCCATATTTCGCCTTAATTTTTTTAAAATTAAACAATCAATTTAAGCAAAAAAAAATCTTTTTTAACAAAAGTATCGAATCAAGGGGTCTCAATCTCTTTTTTGTCTTAAGTATAGCAAAAATACTTTATAATAATTCTTAAAACTCAACCACCACTTGATTTGGAAAAAAACCATTAAGGGAGAAAAAACCATCACTCATGTTGATGGAATTTTTACGTTCTTTCTAAGTTTAGATTACTTGACAACCACTAATTACTCTTCTTGAAGATATTTTCAACAAAAAGGTCGAGTAAAAGTTCACAGGTAATAAACCATTGCCATATATAATCAGCAGGACTATGACGGCTCTCACATAAGAAAATTTTATATAAAAACGGTTCCTATAGAACATTTAATTAATGAATGAGTCAATGACAAGTGATCTAGTAATTTCTCTTTCAATTTTGATTTATCATTCTCAAAAATAAATGAAACAGGTGTCATTTATTGATCCTATAAAAATGATCATATATAAATTTTTCTCCTCACACTCACATTATTTTCCTTTGGACATGGAGAAATTATCAAGCCATACAAATTTAAATTCTGAAAATTTTATTTAAATAAAATATATTAAATTTATATCCAATTTAAGAAAAATATATATACGTAGTAGACATTTTATATATTCTTATACACCTTACAAAGTGAACAAATGCAAAGGAAAAAATTACCTAGCGGAGGCGCGTACAAGAGAAGCACACGTGTCAATAATATCGGCGGACAATAGCAAGTCGTGATGGTTACCGGTTACTTCGTACGACCTTAAGCAAGTGAAAGCTGTTCCCAATAGACCCCGATAAAGAGTCGGGTCCATTCCAGTACCCGGTTCACCCCCGCCACCACATCTCCTCCGCCACGTCACCTCCACCACCTACATGTGTAGAGTAGGTAACATAATGTTACAGAACACGCTGATAAAACTTTATAATAAAAATAAAGAAATAATAATACCTGGTCTTTAAGGGAAACGGCAGCTTTTAGAAAAGTTTCAGTTGGTAAGTACATATTGATATTAATGGTGGCCGTTGGATCGACGCTGCTGTTTTTTAGAAGCATATCGAGGCGGTTATCATTGTTGTTGTTATCTTCATGGGCATGGCTGTCCTGAGAAGCAAATTCAACTGAAGACATGGTAAAAAAAATTGTTTTTCTTTTGGTTTTGTGTTGGGTTTTGGTTTGGTTTGGAAGTAATGTAAGAGAGACAGTTGCTTGATATGTAGCAAAGCTGAAGAGGGTCACGTGTGCTGAGTCTGTGGGTGTAGACAGTGAACGGTGATACGGTGCTTTACACGTGTTAAGTTATCAGTGTTTTGTACAAATAAATTTTATTGCCGTTGGATTTATTTATCGGCACGTGCGTTAGTAGACGGTGAAATGCCTTTTTACACGTGTTAAGTTATCAGTTTTGTACGAATAAATTATTGCCGTTGGATTTCTTTATCGGCACGTGCCTTTTTTTGTCTAAGCATTGGGTGAGGATTTCCGTGGTATTTTGTGGGGGCCAAGAGATGTGATTGTCTTTTTGTTTATTGATTTTGTTTTAGGGAAATTAGCAAATCTAATTAAAAAAATATCAATTTATCAAAATGAGTCACAATTTTTATCATTTGTATTTACAATCATAGTTTTTGAAATGTACTTCGAAGAATATAAATTCTTCGAAGTACACATTGAAGTTGGTGTAAAATTTTGAGATCCAAAGTCAAAATTCCGGATCTCCGAAGTTTTTTTTTTTTTTTTTTTTAATTTTTTATTCAAAACTTAGGATATCTAAAATATTAATTCAGATCTCTGAAATATTATTTGGATATCCGAATTTTTGAATAAAAAATTTAAAAATTTTAAAAACTGCATAGATCCGAAGTTTTGAATTTAAATCTCCGAATTTTACACCAATTTTGATGTGTACTTCGGAGATTGTGGTTAAAAATACAAATGACAAACGTTGTGATTTATTTTGACAAATTAATATCTTTTTTTGTTAGTTTTGTTAATTTCCCTTTGTTTTATTATGAGGAACGGAGAAACATGTAACATAATATTATTAATTAATAAATAAATGATATATATAATTTAAATATTTATATATAATAACTTTTTGATATTTAATATATGTGATAAAATATTATAATATCTTTATTACATGAAGTAATATTTCTTTTACATTCTAAAATATTTACTGCTTCTGAAGGAATAGGGGACCAAAAGAAACGGATGACAAAATATCAATGATATTTTTGTAATGGTAGTTAGAAGTGAAGCTTCTAGGCTAAGCATATATCATGATGAAAGCCATGAAAAGCGTTGTCATAATGGAAACATTTTAAGGATAAGCCCCCATTAAAGTAATCGTTTTGTGTTGTCATGTTTTTTCGTGATAATAAACTTGATTGAATGAGTATTTATTTATTATTATTATTTTTTTTTTTAAATCGTTGAAATTTCGCCGTCAAATCATCTATTTTAGGTTTAAGTGAAACATGTAAAATCTCTAATTGTCTCAAGTTCTTATAAGAAGCACATTCCCTAATAAAATTAGGATACAATTCAATTTTATGTTTTTGCGTATGCCAATTGCCACACAAGAGAGAGAGAAAAAGGAAAAAAAAATGAAAGAATCTTTGACTACATTTGGATGATAGTATTATACGGAAAATATAAGTTAATTTATTAGTTATAAAATAAATACTAGAATATAAATTAATGTCAAAAAATAATCTCATATTACGAGATGATGATTTTATTAACGCTAAAGAATATATTTGATTGAGTGTTTTAATACTAAAATTAAAGTTATCGAAACGCGACTTTTTTTTATCGATTTGTCCTCTCTTCCAACCGTTAGAATAAGTAACCAATTCAACACTATTAGACTGCGAATATTTGAAAGTAAAAGTGGCATAAAATTGAACCACTTGAAGAAGGTATATGCGGATATTAATTTTGTCAGCTACTTTGACAATCAAGTCAGATCATATATATTTTGCTTCCAAAGAGCGCCCTCTGTTTCAATTCAAGTTTCAACCTTATTTTGCATCTTTTATTTCTCTAGAAGCCCACCATCTCAGTGAATAGAACATCTGTATTAGTGCCCACCAACGGTCCATGTTCAATTATTTGGATGGCCCCAATATGATGAAAAAGAAAAGGGTCAATTTTAAAGACAGAAATGATGGCTTTTAGAAGGAGGAAAAATACATGAATTAGACATTAGTTTGTGGTATTCTTTGAATTAGGTGGGCACGGAGCATTATGATTTTTCTGCCTTCATTCTGCAGCACAGACCGCGGCTTATTGTGATTCGACGTCAAGAGTTTGAATCTTAGAAATAACCTCTTAATTTATTAGAGTGATACTATATACATATGTCATTCCAAAACTATATAATTGCGGGAGCTTTCGTGGGCCATCCTTTTTATTTTATTTGCATAAATTCAATTTTTACCAAATAAAATATTGTAAAAGTTGTATTCCATTACAAGGGAAACAATTTACACAAAAAGAAAACCTAGTATATAAATAAATAAACTAGCAAATATTCCTTCCAATATTTATTTATGTTATGTTTTAATTCTTTCATAACTTTCCTGAAAGGAAGCATGTACATACTGTAATTACAGCTCCAAGTTTCATTCGTATGAAAAAAGCTAATCCAACAATCGACTACAAAAAAAAAAAATCAAAACTACAGTATATGTAAATATATATATATATATTTATGTTCATACAAATATTTACTCCATTGATGGTTCCTTTTTGTGAGGAGTTCTTCTCATCATTAGTATATCTCCAAATCTCCTTATCAATGCTTTCTTTTTCCTTGTGTTTCTATCACCATCCGGATCATCAATATGTGCCCCCTCTAGATTATCTAAATCATCTGTAATTATTTGTTTTCCATCATCCGAGAAAGAAATTGAAGAACTCTTTCGATGATGGCATGCTGATCCTGGTGAACTTACCTCGAATATCGAACCTCTAAGCGGGTCACCCTTAACAGAATCCTCATCTTTACCCTTATGCTTATTCAACAATTTTATTTCCTCATTTGTATCCTTATGTTTATTAGGGATTTTCAAATCCTTGACAATGGCACTAAAACTTTCAAACAGTTTCTTGCCATAGTCATCTTTATTCTCCTTGTCCAATGAATTTTTAGAACATGATTCCAAGAGCAACTTCTTCAACTCCTTGATATTTTCCTTATTTTCAGCTTCAATCATTTTAAGCTCTTCATTTTCTCGGGAAATAAAGTTTAAAGCCCCTTCCTTGGCATGCAAGGCATCCTGAAGCCGAGCGTTTTCTGCCCTAGCAATCCCAGAAGCTTCTTTTGCAACATTAGCCTCATTTAAGGCTTGCTTAAGTATGTCCCGCAGCTTGAGAGTCTCTTCCTTTGCAGCCTTGGTCCGGTTCTCAGCTTCTTTAAGCGACTCAAGCATGGCACTATGTTCTTTTTGTGCAGTATCTCTTTCCTCCTCTGCTCTCTTGATACAATCAACAAAGCGAGTCTGGTGTTCACTACAAGCCAAAAGTGATTCTTCAGCTTCCAATCTCAACCTCTCAGCAGTGTTTTTGTAAAGCTCTGCTTCTTTCTTCAGCTCATCCAATTGCACCTTATAGCTCTCCTCAATGTTCTTGAGCTTCAGCTTCAATTCTTTAGACTCAGATTTTGTTTCCTCAAGCTCTGCTTCGGTTGAAACAAGTTTTTCACTGGCTTGGTTCGCTCGTAATGCAACTTCTTTTAGTGCTAATGCTAAATCCTCCAGAGCCTTCTGGTTATTCTCTTCTGCCCTATTAACCATCTTCAGTTCATTCTTTAAGAAGCTTACCTCCTCAAGTAGACTCCTGACTTTCAACACGGAACCCTTTTCATCCTCCTGCGAACTAGCTAGCTTCTCTTTCGCCAATTGAAGCTCAGACTTGAGAAATTCTATAGTTTCATCTGTACCCTCAAGGCCAATTTGAGATGCATTAAGATTAGACTCCATCTTCTTTACCTTTTCGCGAAGAGAGTTAACTTCAAGTTTTGATTCTTCAAACAAAATCATTGTTTGCTCAAGTTGTTTGGTTTGGGCAGCAAAGGAATCAAACATCTTTTTTTCCGATTCCTTCCTTCTCTCAATCTCCACCTCCAGTTCCTGAAGCTTCTTCTTACTCTCCGAATACAAACTCATGGCGTGCGCCTCTGATGATTTTGCATTACTCAACATCCCTTTTAACTCATCCAAAGAGGCATCTTTCTCCACCAACTTAATCTCCAACTCCTTTTTCGCCTTCACAGATTCAACTTTCAATGATTCGATGTTCTTTTCTTTTACCTTCAACTCTTTACTTAATGTTTCATTCGTTGTGTAAATGTCAGCAACCTTTCTGGTGGACATTGTTTCACTAAGCTTCATGTTGGCCTCTTGAGGCAACTTCTTCATCTCATGAAGCTCATCGAAGGCTCGATCTCTTCCTTGTTCTGCAGCATCCAATCTCTCCTTTGTCATCTTCACTGCATCCTCAACAGGTCTCAAGTACTGCTGCATCTCCGCAACTCAGAACAATCCGTTTCTGACCCAAAGACAGAGACAATTAAAATGATAATCAGCAAAATTTAACAAAAAGATGTTGAATAACTCAAATTCAAGATTCAATCCATCTATTGCTTATAGAACAAGCAATAAACAAAAGCAAAAGAAAAGATCATACCTCAGGTAAATTCGTGATCTTTGACCTTGAAGGGCTTTAGCATAGGAATTAGATCATAAAACCAATTAAGAGTTCCTTCCGTGGAAATTTATTAGACCCAGATAAGAATAATAATCAAAAATTAAAATTTGACATTTTTCAACAACAAATAAATTAAACGACTAAAGCATGAAGAGGAACTTGAAACTGAATGCAACGGCTTTAAACAAATAGCACCTTGGGGTGAGTTTGTAAGGTAAAAAATCTTTATCTGTTGATCACCTAACATCCATAATTGGAAAATCAGTTTAAAATAAAGATAAGCATAAATTTAGGAGGAAATTGCTTGGGACCTAAAAGATCGAGCTTGTAGGAAAATCCGAGGTTGTCGGGTACATTAACCAAATAAAGTTTAAAAAAAAATAAAAAAAATCAACGACAGTTTTGGGTTTAACGGTTTGGAAATTTGGCGGGCAAATTAAGAAAATGGTTAATTGAATGGACAATATGCAAGCTTTATTGTTTGTGCATTTGACCCCTATATCATAATTAACAATCTCATTTCCAATATTGGCCGCTGACAATGACGTGGCATGTTCAACATGTGCTTCACCCATTTGGCTGCTACTGGTCTTAATTTAATATAGACGGCTAATATTTTAGTATGTTCCTAAAAATTGTCGCTTTATTATGTGTGATTTTCCTTTTATTGACCCCAACTCTAAATAAACTTGTGTATATAATAAACAGTCGTGTTTCAGCTAACCACAGCAGCTACGATGCTTGTACCTCTCAGTCCCAAATGGGAAATTTAATGTATCGTAAGAATATAAATTAGCTTATAAAATATTAGAATGAGAGTATAAATTAATTTATAAGCTCATCAAATTCTACCCAAACGTTACCTTAGTGCAGCAGATGCAAGAAACGAACCCCTGCAGACTCCAGAGTCAGCTTCAAATGGCATGCCTTGATTAATATGGCAGGCATTCTCCAACTGTCCAGCTCGACTCAATATATCAACCAAACAAGAATAGTGTTCAGAGCAAAATATAATTTTATAAATTTTTACCATCAAATAAAAAAAAAATGCGTGCTTTCGTTCACCTTCCCTGCATGATTACAAGCAGACAATAAACTAAGAAAAGTGAATCCCATCTGGCTGAAGAAACTGAGAGCTTTATCATAGTGGCCATGTTGTGCAAATGCTGCAATAATCGTATTCCAGAAACAAGGTCAGGACTGTATATTTGTCTAAAAGCTAGTTCAGACTCAAGGATGTCCCCACAATTGCGGTACAGTATAGCATTACAAACAGACACTTTTTTTTTTTTAATATTGAAAACCCAGCCGTCAAACACCCGACCCAGGCTTAATTGCAGCATGTAAAACTTCCGGTTATCCCATATTCTAATAAGAAATATACTATCTGGATTCAAATTCAGAACCCGACAATCAAACTTTAAGTCGTTTGTCACCCATCTACATCCTTGTGGCTATTACAAACAGAAACATTTGCCTCAAATCCATTTCTTATAACCAGCGCATGAGTTTGTCGTCCTTCTCGCAAGGGTCGCATCATCTGGTTTTATATGTTGACAACCCGCTTAACTATTTAGCTATTATCCGTTTTGGCGGCCTGGATGACCCAACTCCCAAGTTGTGGCTCCTCCTATTTTTCTTTTGACATCCAGTGTTGTGATTCTCTAATCACTGAAAAGTGTTTATGGGGAAAAATTGAATTCTATTAATACAAAAACATAATTTACAAAGTGTTTAAACTGTATAAAAAATCAAACTCTCTACACTCTCAAAGTTTTCTTTACTTGAAGCTTTATATATTAGGATGAAATGAGCTTACAACCAAACTTTGTATTTATAGCCAAAAATTAGTCTCATATCAACAAATGCAAATAATGAGGTGGTCAGACATTTAATATGTTAATTAAGCATTTTTGACAAATACATGAAAGCGGGCCAAATTCTGAAGTCTTGGCTCAAAAGAACTACAACTAATTGATGAGGCTTACCAAGGACATCACTAGCACCTCTCCCCAGCGATATGAGATATTACAAGAGCCCGGCATCCTCGTTGACAGCAATCATTGCATTAAACGATTCACAATTTTTTAGACTGAATTCTTTCAAACAGAACTCTAGCATTCTCCAGCATCCCCTCTTTACAGAAACCCGTGATCATAGCCGTGACCACAAAAACATTTTTATTATTGGCTGGCATCCAGTCAAACAACTCTCTTGCTTCATGAAACCTTCAATTCAACACATACCCACTAATCATCACTGTCCAAGAAACGACGTTTTTACATAACATGGCATGTGACCAAAAAAAAAAAACCCTAGCCTTAACAACCTCTCCTTTATTCATATACCCATCAAACATTGCCGTACAAGAGATCACATTTCTCCTGTAATCTGCTCAAAGACTATGTTTTACAAAACCCGATATCATTGCATTATATGTTGCGGTGTATCTTTTGGACATTGCTTGAAAGTAGTCAAAGGCCTCGTCAATCCTCTCATATTCAACGCAGCCAGCAGCAATCATGCAATTCCAAGAGACTCTGATTAATTTAAACAAAATCGTTGATTCTTCAAGAAACCCGTTTTGCCAGTAGCCAGGGATGATGACATTAGATGAAACGACGTCTTTTGTAGTCATTCGATCGAACAGTTGGCGAGCGGCAGAGATGTTGCCAGCACAGCAGCACTGATATTCACATTATTTGTTTATACATGTTGAGTTGAAAAAGGCTTGATTTACACCAGTGGATAAGTGAAGGGTGAATTATCATTTGCCGTTTAGAAGCATTGGCGGTTCCCCGCTGGCTTTCAACCTCTGTGGTAACCAAATAACTGTTCAAATATTATTTAATTACTAAATAAAAAATCAGTTCAAATTAAATTTTACATATTTATCTTTCTTTAATATTTTATCTTTTTATTTTATTGTAGTTCCGGTGATTGAACTAATTAATAACTATTATATATTAAAATAATAATATAAATAAAGTAAACATCATTTAATTTAATTTAAATAATATAAATTTATTTACATTATCTCACTTATATTAATATATTATAATTTTTAAATCACATAATTATCATTACTTATTTATATATTAAAATCATATAACTAAAGCGAACCCATTCAATTTGATTAAACTAATATAACATTAATTTTATTTGAATAAATTTTTAGTATATAATTTTATTTTTTTTACTCTTCAATTTGCCAAATAGATAATCAAATAAGTATTTGATGAGTGAAATTAGTAGGGGTGTATGCAAAATATCCGCTTACCCCGCCGACCCGTCCAATCCGCAACCGACCCGCCCGCCATGTGCGGGTCATTAAGTTAGGTGGTTTGGGTTGGGTGAGTTAGATCCCCAAAATTACGGATTGAATTGGGTTACGGTTTGAAAAATTGTCAACTCGCTATAACCTGACCCGCCCACTTAATTAATAATTTTACATACATAAAAAAAATATATATATATTAGTTGAAATTGTTAAGTATTTAAAGTTAATCAATTCACCTAATAAATTTTTACAACAAATCAATCATCAATTCCCTAAACAAAACCGGCCTTCAAAAAATTGTAAGGCAAAGCCTACTTTTGTATATTTCTTTTTCATTGACTCTATGTTTGTGTTAGAATTGAGATTATTCAATGAAATCTACCTTTAGTTTTTTTTTTTGTGCATTAATTATATTTTGAGATTATCAATAATAAATTGTAGTTTGTGATAATTAAAAAAATAATTGTTAATGCCAACCCGCCTAACCCGCTGAGTTGAAACCGCCAAAATTTGTAACCAATCCTCCTGATTTAGACTTTGGTGGGTTGGTGGCGGATTGGATAAAAATATTGACATTTACCCGCCCAATCCAACCCGCGCACACCCCTAGAAATTAGAAGAAATTTTTTGGAGTTCTCTTACAAGTCAAAACTCTTGGAATATTATGATATTATAAACACATGTAATAATTATTATTTTTTTAATCAGTTCAATTATGTATCCAAATTTTAAAAACATCCTTAATTCTTGTGAATTGATATCCACTCATAATTTGTGAATTTAATTCTGCAACTAACATTTTCAGGTCAATGAGGAGTTGCGCATAAAATTGTTTCTGCTAGACTTGAAATTTCAGTTTATTCCATATAAAAAGGGATAAAGGCTTTGAGCAAGTATATCATAACGGGACAAATTTTATGCTTCTTTTAGGACTGAAATTTAAAAATCACATAATTTATAGCACTAGCCAGGTAATACTTATAAAAGAATCATAGAATTTGGCTCCATTAAGCCACCACAACGCCTAAGCGGCTTAATATTTACTCCCTTATAAGATTAAATTTTAAATATAAAAAAATTAAGATTGAAATGTAAAAATCGCATAATTTATAGAACTTAAAAAACAGAAAAGGAATTTTAAAATTTTTTTATTAATTACATTAATCCCGTCCCTGCTCCAAGGAAAAACACTGCTACCACATAAGACTTGGAATATTCCAATAAATAACAGGTTTTCGGATTATACTGGCCACAAACCAAACGCTCAGCAGTAACATGGGCCGCCCAATAAACTTAAGCCTAGCCCACAATTGAAGCCCAACAAATTTGAACAAATAATAACGCACTTATATTAAATTCAATTCAAGGTAAAAGAAATCAATATTATCATTCGCAAGAGTGGTCAGATTCGGCACTCAGGCAACATCGACCTGGTTTGAATACTAACAGATTCAGAGCCACCAGAAAAGACCAGGCGCCTTGCCTAGCAATATGTCCTTAATTATCGATCAAGTAAACTATTCTGACAAGATTATAGAATACGGACGACTCTTCTTATATATTGCTGAATCCCCGGCTTTTTTTTTCATTAATCTCATCCGACTGTTTTCACAAACTGGGTATAAACTTGAATCAACCAACATACAAAAATGATTCCCAAAGAAGGAAACAAACGCCAAAACTCAACAATTTTAAAGTGAGAATGAATAACAAAATAAACTCAGATTATCTCATGCTGAATCACCAATTTTTTTATTAATCCCATCCGAGTGTTTTCACAAATTGGGTATAAACTTGAATTAACCAGGCATATATAATGATTCCCAAAGAAAGATACAAACGCCAAAGCTCCAAAATTTTATTCAAGAAAAATATTGAAACAATTATTTTATAGTGAGAATGAATAACAAAATAAACTTTAGATTAGATGCAAAATAATAGAGAGATGTTCAACACCACTATTGAGGCAACAAATATCCAGAAACACATAAAAGCAGAGTCTTGTGACGAGACAAATTAATATCATCCCCATTAACAACTAAACAAGAAACAAAACATACCCAGGATCACAGAGCCATTTCTAATAACTTCTGGAATCCTACCTATCTAACACTACTAGACCACAAACAAATTAACACAAGGGAGGGAATCCGCTTAAGCACGCTCGCCGCGGATCCTACGGGCAAGCTGGATATCCTTGGGCATAATGGTCACACGCTTGGCATGAATGGCGCAGAGGTTAGTATCCTCAAATAGACCGACAAGGTAAGCCTCGGCAGCCTCCTGCAGGGCCAGTACGGCATGGCTCTGGAAACGCAGATCAGTCTACACCAAAATATATAACAAAACAATTACAAAATCATCCTGTCAAGTGTCGAGAAATCTTAAATTTGAAAAAAAAAAATTTGATTTTTTAATAACTAATAAAGTACCTTAAAGTCTTGGGCAATTTCACGAACAAGTCTCTGGAATGGGAGTTTCCTGATCAGAAGCTCGGTACTCTTCTGGTACTTGCGAATTTCACTGTGCAAAATTACAATATTAGACGAGGACAATGAAAGAACATATGACCACGGTCAAAATAAGGGTTAACAAATTAACGAACCGAAGGGCGACGGTTCCAGGGCGGTAACGATGAGGTTTCTTCACTCCGCCGGTGGTCGGAGCAGACTTACGGGCGGCCTGAAAAACAAGGAATCAAAAAACAAACAAAATCAGAACATGTTAGTTTTATCATAACAAAAGAAAAAAAAATTGAGGGAATCTTCAGTATAATCGCGCAAACCTTAGTAGCGAGTTGCTTCCTAGGAGCCTTTCCTCCGGTTGACTTACGAGCAGTTTGCTTAGTACGGGCCATCTGTACAAATTAAATTCAGCGTCTAATTCACACTAATTCTTGATCAGATCTTAAGCAAACAACAAATTATACGAATTACATAACAGATTTTTCAATTTTCAGTCGATAACAGGAGCCCTAGAAACCCTAAGAAGGCAAATAAAAACCTAATTTAATCTAAATAAACCCTAATTAATTGATCAATAAAGACAGGAAGACATACCGCTGAGTTTATTCAAATCTTCTTCTTCTCTCTTTACCCACTTTCTAAAAGAATTGGTGTTAAAGTTTGAAAAAGGTAGCGGTTAAGGCGTTTATATAAAAAAAATTAAATTAAATAAAAAGGAGGTGGGTAGGATAACGGGATTGGACGGTCCTGATGTGCTATCCTTGTGTTTTTGGTTACGAAATCTAACGGTGTAAAATGGCGTAAGTTGTGTTTTCTATGGATAAGTGGACGGTCACGATGGGAGTTTACAATGAAGACGCGGATCCTCACTATAAATTACTCAATTCTTATTGGTAAGAAGGGAAGTAAGAGTTTTTTTAGTTCTTAACTACCGTTTGTGGCTTTTAAAACTTAAAAGGAGGTTAAACTTAGTACGTGTCTGGGAATAAGTCGGTGCGTGAAGTTATTTTCGGAGGAGTCCTTTAAATATGTTGAATTAGTATAAAGAACCGGTGAGAAACAGTTGTTTTCATATAAGTCCAGAAGAGTTATGAAGATGGAATGATTATAATTTGGTTTGAATCGAATAGAATTAAATTAAACCGAACCGAACCTAAATATTTACCAAACAGAGAATGATTTTGAAATAGAACGAAAATTTGATAAAACTAAACTCAAAATATCAACAATTATAGTTTCTCGGCACAAGAATATTCACAAATTCAATGGGATTATGGTGCATACCAAAATGAAAAAAAAATTGTTCACATATTCTCTCTCCCTTAATAAAAATATATTTACACATATAACAGGGATTAAACTGAATAATTTCATAAATTAATATATCAAGTGATATTTATCGATTAATATAATCAATTATAATATATAAACATATCCAAACTAAACGAATTATCAAATCGAATTAAAATTTGACAAAAATCAAATAATTTCAAACTCTCAAACCAAATCAAAATTTGAAAAGCACTAAACTTAGAGACTCAAAAGTGGGAATATATTTTTCTAAGAGTCCTTTACACATGGATTTATGAGAAATGACCCAGCGAGAAACAGCTCGCTGATTTTCTACAGGCCCTGCTTTTTGAGATTACGCATACGGTTTGTTAAGTTCAGATCAGATGCAACAAAGAATAGAAATTGAAAATACAATGCCGGTTGCTTTAAAAATTAAAAAGAAAAAAGAAAAAAAAAAGAATCCTATTTTGAATTGTGATTACAGCAATCTAAACGGCAAGGCCTAATCATCACTTGCACCTTGTTTCTTCAGCGTCTTCTTCAAAATAGATGACATTATGCAGGGGGAGCAATCGAAAAGAGGAAAAAGAATACCTTTCATTTGGACTTGCCTACTTATATCCTTTACAAGGGACAAAAAAATTAGTACTAATGCATACAACTCTTAAACATGAAAAATAAAAATCCACTTGTACACCAATGAGCCCCCCCTAAAAATGCTCAAACACACCCTTAAAATTATCGAAACACCCACAAGCTAATCAGCGAGGCAAACCATACGGTCTCAGGTTCCAGACTCGAGAATCACTGAGGTAGTGCAGCAATAAAATAAGCAGCAGCAACCATGCAAGACTTATTCTCTAATTTTAATAGAGTAAGATTCATCACCTTTATAATCCACTGAATTGCCCAGAAATGCCAACTGGTCCGACTTCCAGGAGCCTATAAATACTGTTACCTCAATGAAACTTGATCACCATACGGCTGCGGCATATCTTACACATTTTGCAAAACATTTATGGTCCTAGTTAGGTGTTACAAAAGTGAAAACAGTCTGCAACTCGCAGGTGCTTAGCAAGCCGTTGGACACAAGATTTCACTACTTCTGACTTTGGAGAGAAAGAACTGGGAAGTTGGGGCAGGCAAACTGGCAGATATTGCTCACTGTCTTCTAGAGGGAAGAAGAGAGAAAGCACACATCGACACAATATAAATCTGGAGATAAGACGCATCATATTTATAAGAACATTTTAACTGAATAGCCAAAATATAAGCAAGAATCAAAATAGCAGACAAAAGCCCTACGCCATTTCATCCCACAATTCCTAGAAATCCCATTGACAGAGGCTCTAGTTTTGCCCCAAATTGGAACCCGTCAGTCCATTCTAAGCAAACCAATTATTAACCAACCAGATACTTAAGTCATAACATTCCTTACCTAAGAATAAGCCGCCGTATAAATGGATCAGACAGAACTTGTGCCCAGACCAAATCCAAGCTAGTTGATGTACAGAGAAGAACTTCCCACTCAGAGAACGAAGTGGAGAGTATGCTCTCTGCATCATTGTAGACATCCTAAAAGCATAACATCATAAGCAGATAAGACTACTGTTATACAATAAACCATTAGGAGCAATCAAAAAGTCTCACTATCGACTTACGATATTAGCATCAGACAAGGATATCCCAACCATTTGACAGAAAGCTTGTAGAGGAGCAGTCAAGAAAAACGTAAACTGACTTCCACATTTTGCTGTATCAGCACTCGATGGATCCTTGAATGCTGGCCTCAAAGGTGAAAGCAGCAGAGCAGCGGTTTCTCCCTTTTCTGCACCATGTATGATCTGGAAATCATTCAAAAACCACGTGCAAGGAACAGTAGAGATTAAGAAAGATTTCAAAGGCCAAAGATGAAGTAAACAAACAGAAGGAAATCAGAAAATCTTATTAGTTTTGCAAAACTAAAATACCATTGCCAGATATACTAGCATGCAAATACAACCTTATTGGTAGTAAGAACCACATTTAGAAACAATTTAAGAGTAGGCTATTTGCATTAAGCAGAAACCTAATAGGTGAGCACCTTACAACTAATGAATGGTCAGTACCTGCCATTTCGAGATAGTCCAATCAATGACAATAATAGGGACTTAATACTTATGATTAATCTTGTAGAGATATACTGACATACATATGAATATGTTTAATTGGTTAAAAATATATAAAGTGAGAACACCCATAGTTGTCCATTCCTCTCTCCCTTGATTGATTTGCATTGAATCGTCCTATATTTAAGGTGACCAGGAAGACCGAGAACCAACCAAGATATGTGCAACCACCCAAAACTCCACAAGAATACATATCAGGTATTATTTTTCCCTCCACATAGTTGAAATCCCGATAAGGGCTGTATATACTCCTCTACATAGAAAAATCAGATATATTCTAGAGATGAACTCAATTTCAGTTGTAAGCTAATCTATGCCCTTCTTTATCCTTGAACCACTCTCCAAAATTACAAGCGGTCCATAAAACCCCAAACTGACAAAGAAACATGACCTGAAATAGAAGAATAACTGGAAGTCACATCCTTCTCAATTCTTCAAAGATGTTTCAAATTCAAAAAGAAAGAAAGAGAGACGAGAGAGTTAGTGGAAGCTGCATTTGCACATAAGCACGTTCATCTAACATCAGTTGTTGCAGCTGAACTTTTCATGAATCAATCAATCAATGACAGTTAATCTGCTGCTTGCATAAACTATATATAACTGCAGATTGAATCAAAATTGCCCGAAATGGTTATGACAAACCTGCCTTGAATGCATGGCTGTTGTCACTATCAATAATCAAGAATAAAGGTCTCCGGGTAAAAGGAAGTATATCACCAGGATAGAGGTTATTTGGACCTGCAAATCCAATATTATATAACTAGGTATAAGAACTATAGAAAGCTAATCGACTTTTAGCAAAAGAGAGCAACAGGCATGAACAGAAGTGAGCCATTCACAAACCCTCACGATGCAGACAAGATATGGCATAAATTAGGTGCCTACCCCCATTTCCTCGAGGACCCAACCACAGATAATTTTCATAGTAGTCACTTGACTCTTCCTTGCCATTTATATGATATTCAGGAGTAGAGCTATTCTGTTTCTGGGAGATCCGAGAAACAATTTTGTTACTTGAAGATTTCATTGATCCTCCAGAATATTCCAGCTGAGTAACATTGCTATGACCAACCTTCCCTGCAGAATAGATAATTAAGGTCACTACGGTAAAAAGAGGAAAATGAAGCAACATATAACTCGGTTGAATTTCAAACAAGAAATATGGAAGCAACAAAACCTGAGGCTGATAGATATAACAGCATAATGCTCTCTGGAGGGAGCTCCTCACAGATAGTTGCAATAACCTGTCAAGGCAACATTAATCAAATATTAACCTTGATAATTATACATCCATACCAAAGACTGTATAAAAATAAAGAAAGATTTAAGTGCACTCAGCCCACATCTCATACAGCAAACTAGATCCAGATCTTTATAACATACACACGAAATAAACAAAGACCAGAGAAAAACTGTTATATTGCAGACGCTGCTACAAGCTTCATATTCATGATGTTCAGGAAGAAATCAAGCATATTTTTTCAAAAACAATATTAATGTCTCTACGACATATATTTGCTAGAACATATACAGATGTAAGCAAATAGACCACCAAAAATGATTTCAATCAGATGCAGAAGCAAGCTAACTAGTTTACTTAACAGACCACATTAACTGTGTTATATTTAATGTGATGGCTTAAAAACTCACTGCTAACAAATGTGTGACCGATGGACGATAAAGAACAGCCTTCCTAGGATTTGGAGGTAAGGTTGGATCAGTCATATCTGCCACAAAGTTTATATCTATCACTCCAGAGGTTCCAGAATGATCAATTGAAGCACCAGAATGATCATTGGGTAGAACAGGGCGCTTTTGGTAAAAAGATCCAGTTGGCTCCCATTCCAAACATTGCAACATTCTATAAGTGTCCAAAGTAAGTTCAGCAAACTTAACCTGAAAATGGAAACACGTAAACAACTAACTAAGATTTCTCCTTGCAGACAATACTGCCAATATTAAACACCAAATGTTCTCAAATTATGACAAGTAACAATCTAGAAAAAGAACAAAATATCACCTCATTTCGGTGATAGCTTGTCAAGATTGCATCCTTAAATTTCAAAACCTTCTTGGCATGGAAGCGTGCCACATATGGAAGAGAAGCTGCATGAGAATCAAACATAGCACAATACCGCAATGGCCTGATATTTGTGAAGGCTATATCAACTTTTGTAAAGCGGACAATTTCTTGTACCACTAGCTTCCATTCTTTGAAGTTTGTTTCCTACAAAGAAACGAACCAAATAACCTCGGTCATGTCTTGATAAACATTATTACTGGATGACAAAGAAAAGAAAGCATGCAAGTATATCCTTCCTCAATCTTTGTCATGAAAGTTTTAATTGATTTTCACCTAAAATGCTTATAGCATGCTTAAGATATGAAATGGAAAAGCAAAAAATTATGACTCTATGCTGTTGTACCCTTTTGATTACATTTATTTGCCAATCATGAAAGTAACATCTAAACCTCCTCTCAAAATTTCAAATCTACAATTCCCATCCAGCAAAATGATTAAGACAATTACAACAATCAAAGAGAACAAAGTCAATCAAACCAATTAAATTAAATCCATCGTTCTAGATTTATAGACATGAACTGTTATAGGTAATCTAAATATTTGGTCTTGATGATATATGTCACTTCAAGAGAACATTAAAAGTGAGAAATGACAATTGAGGCATCCGATTCAAATAACCTTTTGGCCTCTGAGGTTTACACCTCACTTTGATCAAAAGAACTGTCCTTGCACCAACTCTCTGTCTCTAAACATTGTCAAACCATCTAGTATGCAAACTAATAAGATCTATAACTTTAAAGGTAACTATTAGCTACTTGAGCGAAACTTTTTGGGCCCAATCACAGTTCTTCTAAACACAAATACAAATCAAACTTCCCCTAGCCAATTTCATTAAAGAGCTTTCCAGAAAGTATAGAAGTACTGTCTTCAATGTCTGATCTGAGACAGAACACCATTTACCTCCTTCAAATGCAGAATCTCCAAAATCAATCCTATCTCTAAGCGAAAACAATGACATCACAAACAAAATAAAAATGAAAATTTGTAAACGTCAAAAATTAAACATAGTAAGTACCACAAAAGGAAAATAAATTTTTTTTAAAAAAAGGTAAAATACATCTTAGAGTAAATCAATCACAGCAGAATAAATAATATTTGTGTATTAGCAAAAAATAAACATAAAGCATCACACAAATTTATTGACATAAATGCCCATCATGGATTAAGAGATCAACATTTGTTAGAACTTCTGAAACTCAATTTGCTTACTGAAAGAAGGCTGAAAAGACAAGGTGGGGAGCAAAACTGAACCATTCATCCCTTTCTCCCATCTTGTATTTCCAATTTGAGGATAAATAAATAAATCCTCAATTTTCTTATAAGTCAAACAACAGCCTACTACTAATTTAAAAAAAAAAAAAAAACACCAATAATATCACAAATTTCGGAATTGGCATATAATTTCCATAGCTGTAACACAAACTCCACCAAAGAATAAAAATAAAGAAAAAATGTAATATTTTGTTTCAACAATCTGACAATATCAATATTAAACTTTTTTTTTTAATTCAAATTCCCGTATTATTTGACAGCCACCAGTGGGGAAAAAAATAAAAATTTAGCATGAATTTACCCGAAAATTGGCCTTGCAATCATCAACCAAGTCCTTGAACCGGTCCATGAGAAGCTTGACCATCTCAGTCCGGTTCAAAATCAAAGAAACCAGCAAAAACCTAGCATAAAACCTCAGCTCCTTAAATCTAACTCCCAATTCCTTAACTTTCGGTCCCTCAAAATACCTCCTACTCAAAATCGCCTCGTAAAACACATAAGCCTCAACAATAAACCTGGCCTCGCTCGTCCTCATGTACTGGTTAAAGTACAGCTGGCCGATCCGGCTGGCGATCTCGCCTATCTCCCACCGGTTCAGGCCGGACTCGACCAGCTTAGCCCGGTTCTCTTGCTGGTACTTCCACAAGCGCATGTAAGCTTTGAATACTTTGTGGAAGTAGTGTTGGTTTTGGGATCGGTGGCCGTACAGGGGAAGGTCTCGGACTCTGGCGAACTTCCGGTCCGCGCTCTCGATAAGAGCGCGAAAAGTCTGTGAAACGACTTCGTTTTGAGACATGAAGAATGAAAAGTCCACTGAATAAAAGCTTTGCTGCTATTTGGAGTCCATCGTGCAATGAGAAATAGAGAGAGAGAGATTGGAAGTAGACTCCTCTTTTGGATGTGAGCTGTGGTTTTCTGTTTGCGAGGTGTCAGCATGAAATTCTGTTTTCTTTATAATTAAATATTGAACAAAAAATATGAAAAAAGTGTTTTTTTATTTTTAATTACTATTCTCTCTCTCTCTCTCTCTCTCTCTTTTCCCACTGTGTTTATTTTTATTTCATTTTCAAAGTACAGCTCCAATTTAATTAATTATTGATAATAATTTATAAATAAATTTAGCTTCTCCTTTAATGGAACGGTAAAACGTTTTATTTAATACTAACTTTAGCTGATATTTTACTATTTATTTTATAATTTATAAAATAATTTATAATATTTATGTAATACTCTCTATTAAATACATCATAATTCCTTATTTGTATTGATTTGTGGCTATAGGATTGGTTTATGGTGGTAGGTGTATGGATATGATGTAGAAGAGATGGGGATTAATAACCACTCGAATGTATGGAATGGACTTATTTAATTTTCGGTAATGTAGTTTTATTAGAAATATCAATTAATTTTGAGGTAATTTTTAAAAATAGGTGTCTGAAATTTGCCTTTATACAAAATAAGCTACTAAACTTTTTCTTTCAAAATCAAGAATTTCCAACCAAAATTTCATTAGAGAAAGAAAAGTAAGGATAAAATTACATTAACTTCAAATTGTAGATCAATTAACACAGAAAAATAAAAAAAATAAAAAAATAATACAAATATCATCATTGTAAGAATCCCATAAAGTTTAATATTAAAAAAGGAAGAAGAAGAAGACAAATAAATAATAATTATATTTTTGTCAAAAAAAAAAATGAAATTGCTTCATTTTATAAGAAAAAATGGAATGATTATTTGTGATAAAGGAACAACTTTTTACCTACAATTGATAAGTTCCCTGTACTTTGTCAATAACCAGATCCATCTAAACTGAATCACTTTGCATGGACTTATTTTTAATTCATTTCTATTAGTAAGTAGTTAATGAATGGTTAAAACACTACTTTTTTTTAATGAACTCAAAAAAGCTTCCAAATTAATAAAAATAAAATCTTTAAAGGTGATTTTCTATAATAATATGCAAATTATAACACCACATAGATAACTTATTCCTTCTTTATGCATTTACATTTATGATATTAAATCTGTTATTAATTAAATTATAATCGCGTAATGTGAGGGAAGGAATTGTATCATTTCAATTTTTTTAGTTTTTACTACATACACGCACACGTTTTTGAATAATTTGTCCAATTGACAAACAACTAATGTGGGCCTCGAATTATTGGGGCTTTCTTATTCAATCATTTGTCAAAATTAAATATGCAACT
>SKCR01006608.1:0-51670 GCA_019454045.1 Zanthoxylum bungeanum | reverse complement strand
AGTACGAACAATAAGAATTAAAAAAGGCATACTGTAAAGTATAGGCAAGAGTAAGAGGTAGGGGGTCTAGAAAGTAGCCCATAAGAAAGAACCACTAAATAGCATCGGCCGTACGTCTTGGAGCCAATAGATAGGATGTGGAACATAGTACAAAGGAGCATGCAAAAGTAACATAGAAGTCCAGTACATATAGACACATAGATAACGTAGCGCGAAGGTAGTAACGTAAATGGAACCTCGACATAGTCGATAAGAATTATGGAGACCTTAAGACTTGAAGTAGTTGATGCAATTCTAACAGTATGATCGATAATTTCTTGACCAGTAGTTCCGACCTCAGTAAGTGTTTAGACACCTAATTAGACCATGTCTGGCTTAGACAATTAATAGAACCAAGTATTCTCAGATCTCCTAGGAAAGCAGGTATTTTCCCCCTCAATTAAAGCTTAGCAAAGACTTGAACAAGTAATGAAGAGCATCAGACAGGATAGACAGATCACGAGTCGGCAAGACAGCCAACCAAAAAAAAAGCTCAACAGGAAATACTTCAGGACAAATCCCCCGCCTTCCCAACCCTCATTAGAAAACAATAACAATAACTGAGATGGACCTCAAATGTTTTCCCTAAGACATTCCCAGAAAACAAATGAATTCATGAGGATACCAAGATATAGATCACTGAAGTTGCAGGTATAGAATAAAGCAGGAAAGAAGATGAAATGAACACTAAGGTAAAGGTTGGAAGTGGAACTGTCAAATGCAACGATAGTGTAGGCCATGCATTTTTGCATGTAAGTCCTGATGATGAGTCTCGTACAAAGGCACTACCTCTTAAGTTGTGGAAGTCGTGGGAAACGGACGTCGGAAGGGAAGAGTCAGACATTGACACCTTAGCGGATTCAATTCGCCGGTTTAGCTTTGGGTTCGCTCATTAGACCTCTGTTTTAAAAACACAAATAATTCCATCAACAAAAGTCACCAATCAAAACTAAATACATGCCTCACACCCAAAACACCAAACAATAAATAAAAAAAATCACAAACCTCATTCACCACCCATACCTCACGCCCAAAACAAATAAACAAACCCTAAACACAAACTAACAAAGACAATAACCACACCAAGCACAAGCCAACAAAGAAAACCCATGCACTCCACTCAACAAACACAAAATCAACAAAATCACCATACACCTCACAACCCTCTCCCACGTGAAACAACTAACCATAAACAAAACATCTCACCCATCATAAACCAAACAAAAACCAACAAATAAGCCCATGCACCCTCCATGCATTTAACCTTCTCCCACGTAAACACAAGTCACAAACAAACACCAACACATGCAAACACCCATAACACACCCATGCATAACCCATAACACCCCCTCACTTTCACTCCCCTATAAAAGGAAACCCTAACCAAAGCCACAAGCTAGTTAATTGATTCTCACGGAAAATCTCAAAAACACAAGTAGTTCACGCACCCCCAATCTCAACTCATTTCAACAACACAAAAACAATAAATCCAAGACCTCACGCCCTAGCTCCCCTCTCACTTCACTCAACCTCTCGGCAAACTGCCAGCACCTATCTAGCCACAAATAACCTCCATAAATTAGCCTCAAACTCACGCCACAGATAGCCCTGGGACCGAGCCATAAAAAAATTGTAACACATACACAGCCCTCAACCTAACCCAGCCTTTGACCACAACAAAGAAGCCCTCTATTTTTCAAGGCAAATCAAAAAAAGCCACATGCCACTTCTCTCGCAGCCATACTTCACGCACTCTCTTGTCCCTAGCACCCCTTGCCGACCAAAAAAACAAATACAAACCCTAAAAGACCCTAAACCGACCAAAGCAACCCCTCAACCAGCCCTCTCTCTCACTCGGTGACAAACCCCAAACCATTATCCTTCTCTTCTCACGCCATTGCCCATCAAACCTTCACCATACTCACGTAACAAGACTTCCCCTGACCACGAACAAAGCACATTAACACCACATTATCCCTCAAGTAGCAGCCCTTCACTGAGCCCTCAACTCATGCCACAACACATCAGCCCTCCTTCTGACACAGCTCACGTAGCCTTCAAACAACGCCACTGACCACCTTCAGCAGCCCCTTCACGCATATACTCCCTACACAAACAGCCCTTCACGCACAAGCTCCCCTTTTAAAACAGCCTTCGTCCCACATCGCCCAGATAGCTCCCAAAAAAAACTGCCCCTACCTCACGTCCCTTGCTTCACCAAACAACAGCCCTCAAGCCCCCTATCTCTCCATCCCACATCGCCCAAATAGCTCCCAAAAAAACTGCCCCTACCTCACGTCCCTTGCTTCACCAAACAACAGCCTTCAAGCCCCTTATCTCTCAATCCCACATCGCCCAAATAGCACCCAGAAAAACTGCCGCATACTACCCCTGATTTTACCGCAAAACTGTACCAAAACAGTGAGTGAACAGACCCCTTAAATCAACTCCAAAATAATAGCCAAAACCGAGAGCAAAACAGTCCCTGAACACCCTTGAAAACAGTCTAGAAAATAACCCCGAGCCCGAAACAGCGTCGTCGATTTCTGTGTTCTACAGTCTGGTGACTCCACTGGGGATAGAGAATCGGCCCCGAAATAATGTCTTGTAATGTTTGTGATTTGTGCTTTAAATTAACCATGTCTACTGTGGGTTTAGGGAGTTTAATCAAAGGCGTTATTAAAGCTAGGTGATGGTTTAGTGTCTTCCATTATTCACTATCTTTCTATAAGGAAAAGCTGCGAAGGCATCTAGATAATCATTAACCGTAGCTCATTGTGATAGACTAATTTGGAGGACTTGTTGTTTATTGCTGTCACCGACGCGATAAGAGCCTAAGAGGCTTGGGTATTTAAGAGAGTTCGCTCCACCCTCCCTCTGGGGAATCTACAATAAGAAATCCATTTGACAGTTAGTCACATACCGTAACTCATTGGCACGTACCGTAAGGTATAAAAAGGGTGCGCTCACTTGGTCGCTTGAACCCTTGAGTGGGGAGTCCTAGTTACGTGCAAACCTTCGTCAGCGCAAGCCTTTGTTTACATTCTTTTAAACCTGCACGTGAACCATAGCTGTATAACCCATAGAAATCATTTCTTTATGCTTGTGTTTGGGACCATTGTTATTTGGATTCAATTGGACTTTTTGTCAAGAGATATGAACTTGTTCGGCCATTTAAACTGGGACGAGTTCGTGTCCTTTGACAATTGGGCTAAAAGTTTCTAAAATGCCGATGTGCCATTTTGTGTTTAGGCTTTTTATCATTTGAAGTTGTTTAGCCATGTATCGTAAAAGTATAAACTTGTTGGGACTTTTCAATTGGGACAAGTTTGTACCGCGCAATAGTATGATTGAACGTTTTAAAAATGATAATGGGCCAACTAGTATAAACATCTTGATAGGCTTGTATATTTCATGCATTTCACACGTACATACTAACATGCAGTTTGAAAATACACCATAGATTCCCGTTGGGTTAGGGAAGAGGGAAGACTTGTCAAGCGGCCAATAACAAACATGAGTGAATCAGTTAGTGAGGTATCTCATATGGATCAGTTATAAGCTAATCTCACCAAGGTTACCGAGTAGCTACAAGATTTGACTGCTGCTATGGCTAATATGGCTGTGCCCCGTGCTGGGGGAAGCTCGGAGAATGAGAGGCGTGAAGAGCCTCCGAATAGATTGAATGATGACATCCCCTCTTTTGATGATGACATGGCTGAATATGCGGCATGAAGAATGATTGGGTCTCAGGAAGAATTACAGAAGCTCCGGTATCAGGTAGAATCGGTTACCCGCAAGATGAAGGGTAAACATGAAGACTTGCTAGATTATGAGGCAATGACTTTTGAAGAACAGCTGTCGGCTCAGTTCAAGATGCCTGATATGGACAAGTTCAACGGGAATGGGGATCCGAGGGTCCATCTCCGACAGTATGTTTCAGTTATGAGTTCAGTGGGTCTATCAAAGCATCAAGTTCAGAAAATATTCGGGATGTCGCTCGAGGGGGCACCCATAGTGTGGTACCATAGCCTTGATAGAAAGGTTAAGGAAGACTGGAGGGAATTGACAGAAGCTTTTCTGAAACAATATGTTACAGATTTGGAGATTGACTTGTCACTCCGTGATTTGGAGAACACCAAGCAGATGTAGACCGCTGGAGGAGCCAGCTTTCTAAAGATGCAGACCCGACCCTCAGAGAAGGATCAAATCAAGATGGTCATCAAGGGCACTAAGCCCTCCATTTATGGCAAGCTGAGGAGGATGACCTCAATGATTACTGATTTTCGACAGTTGAGGGAGACTGTCATGGATATCAAGGAAGAGGAAGCGGAAAACCGAAAGTTCTATAGTCTGAATAGGAGGCCCATTGGGGGAGCATCAGGTACCAAGCCTGTTTCTGCTGAAATTGTTGCCATCCGGAATCGGAAATTCTCCAACTTGGGTAGACCCTTGTCTAAGGTGCTGGAGAAATTAAAGAGTCAGGGACTTCTAAAACCCCTAGAGACCAAACCACTTCCACACCCACCACCACCGCATCTCAACCTGAACCACTATTGCCATTTCCATCAACAGAAGGGCCATGACACTGAAAATTATGCTCGCCTCCGCCATGAAATCAGGGACCTTATAGACTCCTAAAAAATACCTGACCCTAAAAAAGAACAGCCTGACACACACAAAATTCCCCTGCCGAATTACCACTCTGTCCCACCACCAACCTATATGATAAACTCCGGCCTACCCAAAAGCCTTGTCCTCAAATCCTTTGACCACCAAGCCTTCTGCCTGGGAATTTGGGATAGCAACAACGAGGATGAAACAGAACATGGGAATAATTTCTGGGAAGATTTCTCCAGTAGTGATGAAGAGAAGGTAAGAGGAATGACGCGCAATGGGCATTTCTATAGTGATACGGCTGAGAAGGGTAAAGAAGTGTTGACAAAAGGAAGGGAAGTGACAGAAGATGTGGATAATACTGAAGGGGATACAGTGCTGTGCCAGCTAAGGAAGACACGGGCACAAGTCAGCATCTGAGAATTGTTGTGTTCATCACAGAAGCACAGACGTGCTATTGTTGAAGCCTTGAGCAAAATAATAGTACCAGAGGGTGCTAATCCTGTAATGTTTGTAGGGTCAGTACATGAGGAAACCTTGCAGGCAATAACTTTTTCTGAGGAAGAACTCCCGGCAGAGGGAAGAAATCACAACAATCCACTTTTTATCAGGGCTGAAGTGAGGCAAGAAGACATCTTGTGTAATGATAGATGATGGCTCATCTATCAATGTTTGCCCATTGAATATTTTGGCAAGGTTGGGAATGAAGGCAACAGATCTGGATCCCTCCAATATGACTATCAAAGCTTATGATGATAGCAAGCGAGGAGTTGAGGGTACCTTTGCCGCAGTAGTCAAGGTTGGCCCGATTTAGGATGAGGTTGAGTTCACAGTGCTGGATATCCTGGCCACTTTTGCTTTGTTATTGGGAAGGCTGTGGTTCCACAAGCTTGGGGGCGTGCCCTCCACTCTACATTAGGTTATTAAGTTTCCATACGGGGGAGAGATTGCCACCATCCGAGCTGAGGTAAACAATGTTGTGGCCGCTTTGGAAATATAACCTTTCATGAGGTTCCAAGTGTCAGCAACTTTTGAGGAGTGAGTGGATCCTAAGGTGGCTAGGATCATGGAGAAGATGAAGTTTAAGCTGGGTAAAGGTTAAACATTGCTGAACTTTAAGGGGCATACTACCCGGAGAGGGTTGGGTTACATGTCTGATAAGGATAAGCCGAAAGCCAAGAAGAAAGGGTTGAAGCTGATGGAATGTTTTGTGAAGGCAACGGGATATCAGGGAGAACCTGAACCGGTATAAGTCAATGGGATTGAAGTGTCTGGGTTTGAGATCTTTCAGGATGTGATAAGTGAGAAGTCACTAGCATCAGAAATTGCGAGGAAGGAATAAGAGAAATGGGAAAAAGAGCTGATAAAGTTGGAGAGTCTGACCCTTGAAGAAAAGGAGGAAGACCCAGCTGTGGGAGATGAAGCATCTGTGGAGGATGAAGATGTTTATCTCTCTGATTTATTTGAATGTATTCCAACATCTGCTAGCAATAAAGACAATCATTTTTCTTACTCGTCTGAGTCTCTCCCTTTCAATTTGCACGACTTGAGTATATTTGATATCAGCTCAACCAGAAAAAATGCATTTAACCGTGGTACACCTGAGAGCCCCAGGGAAATTCTAATTGCAAGTGAGGTTACCTCTGAGGAGCGGGAAAAATTAGAAGAAATATTAGCAAAATATGCCAAAGTGTTTGCTTGGTCCTATGAGGACATGTCTGGAGTAGACAGAAGCATCACCCAGCATACAATACCAACTTATCCAAATTTGAAGCCATTGAAATAGAAACTTCAACGGATGAGACATGAGTGGGCCGAGAAAGTCAGAGAGGAAGTCAAGAAACAGATAGATGTGGGGTTCCTGGAAGTGGTGAAGTATCCTGAGTGGTTGGAAAATATTATGCCCGTGCCGAAGAAAGACGGGAAGGTTAGAATGTGTGTGGATTACAGAGATCTTAACAAGGCTTGCCCGAAAGATGATTTTCCTCTACCTCATATAGATGTGCTAGTTGACAGTGCGACTTTATCTGCCATGTATTCATTTGCAGATGGGTTTTCAGGATACAATCAGGTTCTCATGGCTGAAGAAGACAAGCACAAAACTGCCTTTGTCACCGAGTGGGGTACATATTGTTACAAGGTAATGCCGTTTGGGCTCAAGAATGCAGGAGCTATTTATCAGCGGATGGCCACTATACTATTCCACGACTTGATGCACAAAGAGATTGAAATATATGTGGATGATATGATGGTGAAATTAGAGACAAGAATTGGGCATATAGAAGCACTGGAGAAGTTCCTTCAAAGAGTTGACAAATACAACTTGCGGCTGAATCCCAAGAAATGTTTGTTTGGGGTAACATCAAGAAAGTTGCTGGGACATACAGTGGGAATGGGAAGAATAGAGGTAGACTCTGAGAAGATCAAAACAATCACAGAAATGCCCGCACCGAAGACTGAGAAAGAAGTTAGAGTATTCCTCGGAAAAATTCAGTACATCAGTCGGTTCATCGTCAAGTTGACATCAGTGTGTGAGCCTATCTTCAAACTGCTGAGAAAAGACCAGCAAATGAAATGGAATGAGCAATGTCAAGCAGCCTTCGACAAGATCAGAGAATACTTGGTAAAGCCTCCTGTATTGAAACCTCCGAGACAGGGCAGACATTTGATATTGTATTTAGCCATAAAATCAGAAGCACTAGGGGCAATGATGGTGCAGGCAGATGAGATGGGAGTAGAGCATGCAGTCTACTACCTCAGTAAGAAGCTGCTTCCGTACGAAGCCCGCTATCAGGAAATGGAGAAGATCTATTTGGCAGTAGTGTGGGCGTCTAGAAAACTACGTCATTACTTCCAATCCTACAAGATCCAAGTGGTAGCAAAGGAGAATCCTTTGAAGTATCTGCATTCAGTGCCTTCGCTAGTTGGAAAGTTGGGCAGATGGTTAGTGTTGCTAACAGAGTTTGATGTTGAATACCTCACTTCTAAAGTAATCAAGGGGCGAGCCGTAGCAGAGTTCCTGGCATTACAACCTGTAGAAGGAGACCAATACAAGTTTGAATTCCCAGATGAAGAAATCCAAGCAATAACAGTTCAAGGATGGAAGATGTATTTTGACGGAGTAGTGGGTTGCAAAGGAGCCGGAATTGAGATCGTGATAGTGACCCCCGAAGGAGAAACCTTGCCTATGGCCAAAAGGTTGAAGTTCGGAGTAACTAACAACATGGCCGAGTATGAAGCATGTGCTTTCGGATTGACTGCACTGATAGCCTTGAAGTCTGAGAGCGTGGAGGTCTACGGAGATTCGATGTTGGTAGTCCGACAGATGCAGAGAGAATGGGAATCGAAGGAAGAATGGTTGAAACCTTACATTTTCACCTCAGAAAGTTGGCACAGGCTATCCCCGATTGTAAGTTTCAGCACTTGCCGCGAGAAGAGAATCAGATGGCAGACGCGTTGGCAACACTAGCCGCAACTTTGGAAAATCTGGAGAAATTGGTAATGAGACCACTGGTGTTGACAACAGCAAACATATCGATTTATGAGATAGAGAGAATCTTGGAAGTAGAGGTCGATGACGGGAAACCTTGGTACTACGACATTCAGAGATATCTGGAACATGGGGAATTCCTGGAAGAAGCAAGCAGAAAAGACAAGATATCCATTCAGAAGTTAGCTTCCCAGTATGTGAGTTTGAAATGGGAACTGTACAAGAGGCAAGCAAATGGCATTCAACTGAAGTGTTTGAGAAAAGAAGAGGCTCATAAGGTAATGGAAGAAGTACATGCCGGGGTATGTGGTCCGCACATGAACGGGTTGAATTTGTCTCGCAAGATAGTGAGACAAGGTTTCTACTGGTCAACCATGGAAGCTGACTGCGTGAAGCTGGTAAAGCATTGTCATGATTGTCAAGCGCACGATAACTTGAATCATTTTTCGCACACGGAGTTGCACGGGTTGTCAGAACCATGGGCTTTCTCAGCATGGGGGATTGATATGATCTGAGAGATTTGACTGAACACATCGAATGGACACCACTTTATTGTAGTGGCAGTAGACTACATCTTAAAATGAGTGGAAGCCGAGTCATTTCGCAATGTTACAGCAAAGCAGATGGCAAAGTTCATAGCTCGGAATCTCATTTGTCGGTATGGTACGCCGCACCATGTGGTAACGGACAATGGAGTCCAGTTTCAGGGAGAAACAAAGGCGATGCTACAGAAGTACGGAATAGGGCATCACAAGTCATCACCTTACAGACCGCAAGCAAATGGGGCAGTCGAGGCAGCCAACAAGACAATGAAGATGATATTAGCCAAGATGACAGAAAACAACAAAGATTGGATCGATAAGCTACCGTATGCCTTGTGGGGGTACAGAACTTCTGTGAGAACGGAAACATTAGTCACGCCTTACTCTTTGGTCTATGGAATGTAAGCAGTACTGCCAGTGGAAGTTGAGATACAGTCCATGCGGGTTTTAGCAGAAGCAGAATTACCTGAACAAGAATGGGCCGCACAGAGGTTTGAACAGTTAGCACTGCTGGATGAGAAGAGAATGAAGTCCTTGCATCACATATAGATATACCAGAAGAGGTGGCTCGAGAATTTAATAAAAATGTGCGTCCTACCAAGATCAGAAAGGGGGATCTGGTGCTCAAACAGTCGAAGCCGTCGACAACAGACCTGAGAGGAAAGCTCAGGCTAAACTGGGAAGACCCTACATAGTCCAGAAAGTAATGGGAAATGGGGCAGTGAGATTGTTAGATTTGGAAGGGAATGAGTTCACTGAGCCGATTAACGTGGACAGATTGAAACAATATTTTGCCTAAGAAAGAGAAGACCTGACAGAGACCAAACCCAACGGGATAAGGAATTAATCCATGCATACACGTAACATACTTGCATTCTTTTTGTGTTTTGTTTGTGTTGTGTTTGCAGGTTTCAGACAAAAGAGAACCAAACAGTCACCTAAAGAGAACCGGAATGAGGAAACTATAAAGCAGATCCAGGGGGCGATCAGAGACATGTGTAGGTACATGGCGCTAAGGAGCACAATGAGGATCTAACCCATCATGAACAAGGAGTACCTCCGCACATGCATACATACACAACACATGCACACATTTTTATTCTCCTGTTTTATTTTTGTTCGCAGGTCTCGAAAGGAAAGAAGGGAAAGCGGCGAAGTACAAGCCAGTTGAGAGCAAATAAAACAATGTCATCAGTTTCAGAAATGAGTTAGTGTTAGTTTCGGGAGGGAATCCCAAGGTTGAGGCCCATATCAGTATGAATTTCGGGAATGAATCTCAGGGGGCGAAGCCCACATTATCAACGGTTGAATGGAAGAATTCCATGGAGTGAGTGAGTATAAAAAAAAGGAGAGAAAGAAAAAGATAAGTCGTTGATGGTTAGGCTTATGTCCGATGATGACATTGTTTGCTGCAGAGAAAAACCTTAGAAACTGTACGGGCCAAATTCGGTCCAAGGGAAATTTCGACCTTTTGTTCCAGAACCACCGCTGAATGCACCCCCGAAACTCCCTAACCAAACCCCAAAGACATAATACAGGCCCAGGCCCAATGAGTACCAACACCCGTAACCGAAGGACCATTTAAAGACCAGCCCACGTAACGCCCAAGTTCATAAACGCCATTCATAACCCATCAGTTCCAGCCTACAACGGGCAAAAACGTAGTAATAGCCCCTCATGAAGTCGACCGTTACCATGACCCAACAGATGAGCAGTCAAAGGGTAATAAAGGCGCACGTTACTAGAGCATGTATATATATGAAACGAGGCTCCAGGAGGAGGGGAAATTAGACCACAAGCTCTCATACTCAGAATCTTTGAACACTTATTCCATAGCTCTCTTCACCTCCCACCTACCGCCCTCACGGCAACCCACGGGGATCAAGGTAACATCTGACCTTTGTCCCTTGTTCTACGACTTTAGCACCTCATTTCCATCACTGAATTAGGCGTCGGAGTGCCTACGGCATCCACCACACCGGTGGGTAGACCCTCCTCGCTCACCCTACCTCTTTGTTTTACAGGATCGCCAGTGCCCCTCTATGAAATATCGATTGTAGACATCGGGCGAAAATCAGCGTCTACAGTTTGGCGCCCACCGTGGGGCCCTAGCGATTCATAGCATGTAAAGATCTCTCCATCTACGGTCCTTTCAAACACCACTACTCGTATGGCGTCACGCAACGAGCAAACACCATATTGGAACGTCATTTGTTCCATTCCTAATAGGAAGTCCATTTGCTCCAATCGACATATATGGACCATCATTTGAACCATTCTACACACTTCCTCCAGTCAACATGAGAATACCCTCATAATCCCCAGCATACCTAATCAACCAAGAAGTATTCTCTAAAATTGACATATATTCGAAGACTGTTTGGGGCGGTTACCATCTACTCTAGAAGGCATATATAGAATGTCATTCCCTTCAGACTACATAAGAGGATTGCCATCACTTCCAGACTACATGAAAGAAGTGTTATCTTCTTCAGACGATGATAAGAGGATTCCAATCTCCTCTAGAAGACATTGGTGGATTGTCGATAATCTTAGACTCCATTCGACTAGAGTCTCATGGACCTACATTAGGAACAAGACGCGTCCCTTCAATGGAACCATTTTCCTTACCATTCACCTCATATGATGAAGCGATGTACTTGGCATAAGGAGATTATCCTAGTCGACAGTACCTGAATGAAGATTTGGCAAGGACATCCCGGTCAATGTTACCAGGTATGGCTTGCACTTTATAAGAATCTACTAGTCGACATTAGTAAGGCATTAGACTTATAATTGGTGTTATAGTACGAGATTTGTCATGGGTGTCCCAGTCGACACAACAATTTAAAACTAGGTAATTGTTATGGATGACATAGTCGACATTTGTAATATCTGACATAGGACTTGTTAGGGATCTTCCACTCGACATCAATATATTGTTGAGGATGTCCCAATTGACATTACTATCTATATTGCTTGTCACTTACTTGAGATTCCATTCGACACTCCACATATGAGGCTTGTCACTTGTTCAAGATCTCATTTGACATGAGATAGAAGAAGTCATAACTAGATGGTTGAGGTTCCATCCCACACGATAAGGAAAAACTACTACCTAGAGGCAGAAACACCACACAACACTGCAAATATATAGTATCGGCTAGGAGTGAATGCTTCAAATAAATATTCATCTTGAGACAAGTGAGTGACCCATTCGACACTACAATAATGTAGTCTCAGCTTAAGAAGGATGCTTTAGATGAAGATACAACAAGTTGGCATTCCACCCGGCACTACGAGGATTTAGTCTCGGCTCAAGGAAGATCCTTCAAATGAAGACACATCGAGAGGATACAATCCCACTCGAAAGTGTAAGGATGTAGACTCGACTCAATGAGGACGCTTTAAATTAATACTTGTGAAGATCCGTTGTGAGGTGAGTGTCTCACTTGACATTGTGAGATAGTAGACTCATTTTAAAAGAGAGTATTCCATTCGGAGAAAGCTCCCCACTGCGTGCTGCCTATATAGACCTCCCCACAAACCCATTCCATGATAATGGCCATCGCCAAACCCACTACCCATGTGACAATAGGCTCACACGACAATAATGCCCAAAAGTGAAGAACCCCCACTCCATCACAAATAACCTTGGTAGCATCCAATTAGCTGACCATCACCCATGAATCTAAAGAACAATACAGGACCAGTCAATTCACGGTTGAATGCCAGAACTTCAGAGGCAGCAACAGTTGCATAATCCACGACTTCAGCAACAAGAAGCGAGGCAAGAGGGTTCCATAAATCAAGTTTCTTCTCTAGCAAAAGAAGAAGTCGGCAGTCACGCATCAGGTCTTGTCAATGGCATACCTATGCAGGATGTATCTAATTATTCAATGCAGCCTGAGCTTATGGCAGCCAACACAATTGGCTTCAGCGTAGTGACTCTCATGTTATGGAAGGCTCTTTTAGTGGACTTATGTCTTCACCTAATAAAGGCCAGCAGCGGGAGGAAGAATTGGAGTGAGGTTGTGAAAGCTCGATGAACCAGCGTGTCAGATTCATTTCCAGATTTGCAAAAAAAAAAAAAAAGCCTTTGTGGCATTTTCTCGAGCAGCTGGCAGGCTCTATTTGGTTCTACACGTGGGAGTCAGAAGCCAAATTTTCATATCCCCATTACGATCAATTTGCCACAAGAATACACAAAAAGTTTCAATTATCACATTCAAAAAAAAAGGTCAGAGAAAATGCTCATAATCTCGTGGCTACTCTGTTTGTTGTGGCCCATTGATGCTTCTTTGGGTTTCTTTGAAATCTCGACTGACAGGGAAGATGCTCTAGGCTACTGGAGTACACTATCTCTTGTCCTTTGTGGCCAGTATGTGATGAAATCATTTGGCATCTGTGGGGGTCTAGCAATCTCACTGGCTCATGTCAAACCAAGAAGCAAGAGATCCAACATTAGTCCATAATACTGGACCACAAAAGAAGCAAACTGAAGACCACGTATAAGGCCATAAGAGTTCGACCAATTACAGAAGTCTGTTTAATATGGTCAAGTCAATCTTTTCAAAGAACTTCTCAAGGTTTGGCATCAGACGTAAATGTCACTCGACAAGGCAAATAAAGAGGTCTACCATGCGACTCTGCAAGTATCAATGTCTGATATTGGGCAGAAATGCCATTCAACACTACACAAATTAAAACCTGACACCAGTCCATTCGACACTACACATTAAAATACCTCTGACAGTGCAAACACTTTGAAGATGAAGAACAAAGTGTGGCTGGCTTTTATGCAAACTCGATCTGGGTTTAAGTTTGCTAGAATTCTTGCTGCCTTGGTGGGAGGACATGTATGCTTGCTCACAATTGGGCCATTTGGGCATTATTTAATGAGAGGCCCTCAGATTGGGCTGAACTGTTTCGGGATATTGTTGTTTGGAGTTTGGGCCTGACTGCTTCAATTTTTGACTTGTTTCGGGATTTGAAGGAATTACTCTGATTTTTCAAAATTGAACCGGTGAATGAATATTTTCGTGTTTGGGTTGATCTTTGGGCTTGATAGCTCAAATTTCGGGCTTGTTCTTGGGCCTCCTCTCATGGCTTATTATTGTTATCAGGAACAAGGTTCAGACTTTTAGTGGGATTATATCCATTTTGTGGCTAAACTGGTTTAATTGGAAGGGTTTATGGAGGTGTTTCTACTGTGGTTGGAGTCTTACGACCCCGCCTATTCGTTGGAACAGAAACAGAAGCCTGAGGGGTAGACTGAGAAGCTGCACGTATAGCATATGATGCCTCGTATTACTGATGCCTTCTCCAATGGTAGAGCCAGTATAGGGTTCAATTGTGGAATCAATAGCTGGCAATGTGGCTTTCAACTTTGATGCACTAGAGCACGATGTCTCCTCACAACTTTCTGAATTGAGCACATCAACAACTTTCATATTTGATACAGCTAAAGTTGGAACATCATCGTCATTTGAAGAGGAATTTCCGGAAACCCCTTTTGTGTCAAAATCAACATTACCTAAATCCATACTAAGAACGTGCCCAGGTTTCTGATCTGAACCAGCAACTTTGGCAGATTCAGCAATGGAATCTTTTGAAGAAGATACTTCAGTAATAATTCCATCAGAACGTCCAGCAGCTTCAGTGTTTCTACCTAGGCATGAGCTAACCTCTCATGTTGGATCTGGGACTTTGTATATTGGCTGTTGAGGAATGACATGGGATGGATTCTGTTCCAGCATGCCTCAGCTTTGTAAGGGCTGAGAGTTACTCTGGGATGAATTCTATCCACGCATGCCTCGGCTGGGATGGGCTTGCTCTGGTTGATAGGGATCTCGGCAAAATGACAATTTGTTTTTTATTGTTGGCTTTTACAACAGCCGATGTGGGATTCATGAGCTTTTTAATTGGGCTTCTCGACACTGTAAAGATGAAAATTCAGCTTGAAAAGGATGCTCCAAATGAAGATTCATCATGTGGTAAATGTCCCACTCGACACTACATGTGTAGCAGCTGTACTTGTTAAGAATCCCAGTCGACACTACCATGTGAAGTTTGGCACTCATTAAAGATCCCATTCACACTACATATATGATCTTATAGAATGAGGAATGAAGACCCTCATTGACCTATATCTCATTCACACTACATATATGATCTTGTAGAATGAGGAATGAAGACCCCCACAGACCTTCATCAGGTCGAGTAGAATGAGAAAGGAAGACCCACATGGAACTTCATCATGTCTAGTAACTCTCTAAGAACTCAACCGGTTCAAGTAGAGTAAAGAATCTATTATACCTTCATCAGGCCCAGTAGAGTGTAGAGTGATGACCTTGATAGATATTCATCAAGTTCATTCTACTGTAGTCTCATGGACGTTTTTCAGCTCTAGTAGTATGAGAAAGAAAGACTCTTGGACCTTTATCAGGTTTATAGAGTGAAGACTCTCATAGACCTTCATCAGGTCTAGTAGAGTAAAGATTATCATGAACCTTCATCTGGTTCAGTCAACCGGGGACATCCCCCATAGACTCATGTCGAGTCAAATGAAGAAATAGACTTCCTACAGACCGCACGAAAATATCGTATGAATTATATCCTGAACCTTCACCAGGTTCAGTTGACAAATGACATCCCCCATAGACTCATGACGAGTCAAGTTGTAGACATGGATTACACATGTCATATGAATTATATCTTCCTGGCCTCATCAAGTCCAGTTGACCGGGGACATCCCCCATAAACTCATGTCGAGTCGAGTTTTAGAGAAGGAATACATATGTCATATGACTTATATCCCGACCATCATCTGGTTCGGTCGACTGGGTACTTCCCCAATGGCTCTGGTAGAGTCAAGTTCATTATCCCAACCATCATCTAGTTCGGTCGACTGGGTACTCCCCCAATGGCTCTAGTAGAGTCAAGTTCATTATCCCGACCATCATCTGGTTCGGTTGACTGGGTGCTTCCCCAATGGCTCTGGTAGAGTCCAGTTTATTATCCCGACCATCATTTGGTTCGGTCGACTGGATACTTCCCCAATGGCTCTGGTAGAGTCAAGTTCATTATCCCGACCATCATCTGGTTGTTGGAAAATTATGACCCATAGCATCACTATTTGTACAGATCATGGTGTTGTTGTACAAATTAACTATGTGACAAAGGAGATTACTCTCTTATCATTTGTGATTAGATCACCATGATGTATAAATGATAGGAGGTCCATGTGATTTGTTCCTGGATTGAGAAGATATGAGACAGTATCAATCCATGAAGGATAAATCATTAAATATCCATAGTCAGAGTATTATCGAGATTGGACATCGATAATGCGTAAAAGACTAGTATTACACTTATGCGCATTGTGAGGGCACGACGACAAGTGTAATAGGAGGTTGTGTTTACCGATGGTACGGGAAACAGCTTCACTCTGGATAGACCCCCTCGGAATTCCATTGGTAGTATGACTATGTGTCTATGGAAGTACGAAATCAGGGTAGGTGTATTTGCTCTTAACCTGAGACTTGCACCGCTAATACTTGCGACAATCAATATACTTTGGTTTTGGTCGTCCAGGGCTTTAACAGGTTCTATGTACGCCTCTGCTGGGTATATTGAGAATCGTTAGTGTGTTGGGTGTGATGTCAAGACAGAAGTATCACTCCAGTCATATGGAGATGATGATCGCGCAGGGATACAGAACTGGTTCTCTAAAGGGTTGCAACCATCGGGATAATATGACTTGGTCATGAGTATCCGATAATAAAGAGACTAGTTGCTAGTGATCCGATATATGTTTCGTACGGGGCAGACATTGTACCAGCCCCAGACCTTGCATGTGATCATCCGATACTGGATCAAAATACGCAATACTACGTATACTACGCCTGATATAGATCAGCTTATTCCTGTAAGCATGGTTCTGGAGAATTGGGTAGGCATGGCGCTTTGCTAGAAGCCAACCTTGTCTTGTAAATCGGTAAAAACGTAGTACTAGGTACTTTCGTGTTTGGATAGTCCGACGATCGCATTTACTGCCAACATATCCGGGGATCTCATGTGTCGCTTCCCGAAGATTCACCGATGACGTATGACTTGCACTTCATTAATCTGGGATTAATTAGATGGAGAGAGAAAATTAATCTGGGATTAATTACTGAGATATTTTATCTGGGATAAAATATCATTAAAAGAGAGATAACGATTAATTTGGAATCAATCGATAAAATAATATATTCGATATATTATACGAAATTAGATTTCGACGCGAAATTGAAATTGGATTTTAATTCGGGCGAACGAGTTAATTTAGAATTAATTCGTTACCGATGTGAATAGTGATTTCGCTAGGCATAATCATTTAATTATGTCGCAACGAAAATTCGTTAATTTGGAATTAGCGAACCCGAGCCCGGGATTGTTTGCGAACGCATTCGCATTTCGAATTCAAGTGCGGCACGCAAGTCAAATCAAGCGTCAAATCATTCGTCAATCGATTGATGTGATGTCTAGTCACTTTGAGTGATTTGACAATATGTCATTGTGATTGATGGTGGTAGTTGGCAAGCATTTAAGGCTTGACTTTTGGTAATTGAATTTTTGATTTTTTGAAAATCAAAAAGGTATATTATACACAAAAAATTTATCCAACCAAACCAAACTCTCTCTCTTTCTTTCACCTCTCTCTGTCACGCCCATTTGGGCTATTTTTCTTCTGTTTTTCTCAGCTCACTGCCAAGAGTTTGGAGAAGGAAAACAGTGAATTTTGTGGCAAAATTCCAAGGTGCTAGCACACAATAGGAGACATACAAAGGTGATAGGGAAACCCACTCATGAGCATGGGATTTCATCACAAAGCTTGGAGCTTTCATGGAGGACCAAAGCCGAATTGGAGGAGCCCAAACCAGTGAGTTTGCTGAGCTTGACAGAAGGCAGAAAATAAATTTTTATTGTCCACCGCATCACTCAACCGATCGATGTTAGTATTCCGCAACTTTCTTTGATGTATTCATACATGTTTTATGCTTTATTATTCGATCCTCGGGACCGTAGAACTCCAACACTGGTTCGGTCGACTGGGTACTTCCCCAATGGCTTATGTAAAGTCAAGTTCATAACTTGACATTCGTTTGGCAGCATCAACGCTCGAGTACACCTACATACTATGGCCTCGTTCCAGGCAACACACGCGTCAAGTACTCTCCAAGCCAATGACTCATTGACTTAGAGAGTAGGGGACAAACTGTACGGGCCAAATTCGGTCCAAGGGAATTTCGACATTTTGCTCCAGAACCACCGCTGAATGCACCACTGAAACTCCCTAACCAAACCCAAAAGACATAATGCAGGCCCAGGCCCAATGAGTACCAACACCCATAACCGAAGGACCATTTAAAGACCAGCCCATGTAACCCCCAAGTTCTTAAACGCATTCATAACCCATCCATTCCAGCCTACAACGGGCAAAAATGCAGTAATATCTCCTCATGAAGTCGACCGTTACCGTGACCCAACGGGCGAGCAGTCAAAGGGCAATAAAGGCACACGTTACTAGAGCATGTATATATATGAAACGAGGCTCCAGGAGGAGGGGACATTGGACCACAAGCTCTCATACACAGAATCTTTGAGGTGGATTGTAGTATCCTACATTGGTCGTTAGGGATCTTTGACATGCCTTTATAAGTAAGGGATTCCCTCACCTAGTAAGAGACTTTTCGGGTAGGCTTGGGCCTATACAAAAAATAAAACCGTGAGGGGCCATTGGGCCAGGTTGTTGGGCTAATCCCTAGGCTGCTAGAGCGGACAATATCTAGCTAGTTGGGCGACCTTATAGATTCCTTCAACTAGTAAGAGGCCTATTGGATGGGGGTTGGGCCTATGCCAAGAATAAAATTGTGACTGGGTCAGGGCTACGGAGTTGGGGCCACCCTGGGCCACCAAAGTAGACAATATCTTTGTTGCATATTTTGATACTGGGAAGAGACCTTTTGGGTGAGCTAGGGCCTATGTCAAAAAAATAAAACTATAAGGGGCCATTGGGCCAGGTTTGTGGGTCAATCTTTGGGCTACCAAAGTAGACAATTTCTGACTAGTTGTGTAGGACCTTACAAATGGTATGAGAGCCATATCCCAACAATAAATGTGCCAACGAGGACGTTGGGCCCCAATGGGGGTGGATTTTAGTATCCCATATTGCTTGGGAGGGATATTTGGCATGCCTTTATAAATAAGGGATTCCCCCAAAAAGAAAGAGGCCTTTTATGTGGGGATTGGGCCCATGCTAGAATAAAACCGTGATGGGCCATGGATTCGGAGTTAGGGCCACCATGTGCCACAAATGCGGACAATATCTTTGATGTATACTCTGATACCAGGAATATGCCTTTTTGGTGGGCTTAGGCCTATGCCAAAAAAAAAACAAAAACAAAACCATGAGAGGCCAATGGCCAGGTTCCTGGGTTAATCTCTGGGCTGCCAAAGCGAACAATATCTGACCAGTTGAACCTGACTTTATAATTAGGTACTAAACAATCTAGAATTAGCAAAGAAACTAAGGCAAACATCTAAGCCAACTATGCTCAGTTAGGTTCTTAGTAGAAAAATAATAGTGTTACTAAAGGAAACTTTGGAGGTAACATAGAAGATGGTTAGAATAATCCAGTGTTTTTAAACCCAGACTGGTCCATCGACCCGGTCTGATGAGAGGGTTAAGGATTAGAGGTCTGACCGGGGTTGAACCGGAGGTCAACTTAGGGTCGGTGTTTTAACTATATTTTTATTATTTTTTAACAAAAAAATATAAAAAAATTCAAAATTAATAATTAAAAAATTAAAAGAGTGAAAAACCCAACTTACCCATGACCGATTCGACCGCGTCACGGTCAGACCGGATGGGCCACAGAGTCTTAGGACGGGTCTTGGACATACGATTTAATGGGGTCACCTCATGAGGGTTTTGATGACTTTTAGGGTTTGGCCATGGTTATGCATGAAACTTTCATTTCTCATTAATGGTCAATGCATATGTGATTTTGGAGAAAGTATCTTTCAGATCAATCAATGTTTGCACATTTTGGTTATTGATGGCTTCCTATTTCTCAATGAATACATGCAAGGTATCCTCAAGGGTTTTCCTAGGTGGTGGGACATATGGTGCATAGTTATGAGAATTTTGGAAATTCTAGTGTACATGAGGAAGTTGTTGCAATGGTTGTGTTTGGTTATCATTCCTCCAATTGAAGCTTGGATAGTTTCTCCAACCAGAATTGTAGGTTTGGGAGTATAGGTTTGGATTTGGTGTCTTGAATTTGTTTATGGAACTGACTTGGTCATGGATACATTCTTGCAAGGCTATGAAGGTTGGGCAAACTTGTGTGACATGTTCATTTGAATTACAGATATGACATGTGACTTCTTGAATTGACTTGACATTATCAATCTTCTTCATTTCTAATGCCTTAACTATTTTAGCTTGAGATGCATATTTAACAGAAAGGTCGTGGTCTTCCATAAGGTTAACATGCCTTTACCAAATGACTGTGATTTTACAGATGACTCATAAGTGCCAACTGTGTCCCAGTGTTGTGCATTCTCTGCTATGTGTTATAGGTAATCTAGTGCATCTTCAGAACTTGTGTCCCTATATTGAAATGATGTGTAATGGTGAATTTAACGACAAAAGTCCCGAAGATGTACTAGATTACTTAGAACACATAGCAGAGAATGCACAATAATGGGACACAATTGGCACTTATGAGATGCATATTTAGCAGAAAGGTCATAGTCTTCCCTAAGGTTAAACATACCTCTACCAAATGACTGTGGTTTTACAGACGACTCATAAGTGCCAACTGTGTCACAGTGTTGTACATTCTCTGCTCTGTGTTATAGGTAATCTAGTGCATCTTCAGGACTTTTATCCCTAAACTAAAATGATGTGTAATGGTGAATTTAAGGACAAAATTCTCGAAGATGCACTAGATTACCTAGAACACATTGTAGAGAATGTAAGATAATGAGACACAGTTGGAACTTATGAGTCGTATGTAAAACCAGAGTCATCTGGTAGAGACATGTTTAACCTTAGGGAAGACCATGACTTTTATGCTAAATATGCTTCTCTAGCTAAAAAATGTGACGCATTAGAAATGAGGAAGTGTGATCATGTCAAGTCAATTCAATAAGTCACATGTCATATTTGTAATTCAAATGAACATGTCACACAAGTTTTCCCAAACTTGTCAGCCCTGCAATAATGTGTTTATGACCAAGTCAGTTCCATAAACACCTTCAAGAGACCAAATCCAAACCCATACTCCCAAACTTATAATTCTGGTTGGAGAAACCATCGAAACTTCAATTGAAGGAATGATAACCAAGCACAACCATCGCAACAATCTCCTCAAGTACACCAGAATTTCCAAATTTCTCATAATTAGCACCATATGTCCCACCACCTAGGAAAACTTTTGAGGATATCTTGCATGCATTCATTGAGAAACAGGAAGCCATCGATAATCAAAATGTGCAAATATTTATTGATCTGAAAAATAATTTTTTTTCCAAAATCACATCTGCATTGACAATTTATGAGAAATGAAATATTCCTACATAACAACAGCCAAACCCCAAGAGTTATCAAAACCCTCACGAGGGTAGTTATGATAGTCAAATCTGTTATTACTATTCACAATGGTAAAGTCATCCACATACCCATTCTTGAATCTCGTGAAGTTGAAAATGAGTCAGCTTTAGAGGGTAAGAAAAAGGTTTATGAACCATTACCTATCATTGATGATAACGATTTTTTACATGCACCTCCATTTCCTCAAGTATTGAAAACAAAGAAATTGAACTATTCCCTAGAAATTTATGAAATATCAAACAAATGAAGGTCAATATTCCTTTGTTAAATGCTATCAAATAAATATCATCTTATGCCAAATTTCTAATAGACTTATGCACCGTTAAAAGAAGACATCAGGTAAGATAGAAGATTTTTCTAGCGGAACAGGTAAGTTCCATTCTCTCAACCAATAATACATTAAAATACAAAGACTCTGGTTGTCCAACTATTTCATGTTTATTGGAAATCATAAAATTGAACATGCATTACTTGATCTTGGAGCTATTGTCAATTTTCTTCCATTTTCGATTTACCAACAACTTAATATCGGTGAGTTAAAACTAACTTTAACTACTATTTTACTTACCGATAGATCAGTCAAGGTATCAAAAGGAATTATGGAAGACGTGTTATTACAAGTCGATAAATTCTTATATCATATGGATTTTATTATCTTGGATACATAACTTGTAGTAGACAGTTACACGCCAATTCCTGTAATACTTGGTCGTACATTTTTAGTAACAGCTAATGCTTTAATTAATTACTAGAATGGAATCATGAATGTTTCCTTTGGCAATATAACGTTGGAGCTAATGATTTCAACATGTGTAAACAACCATACGATTAAGACTGTGAAAATGAGAGCATGTAACTAATTGAACCAATTTTGGAAGAACATATTCAGGGGAATTTATCTAACCCTATGAAAAATTGTACAACTAATTTTCTTGAATCAAGTACACAATTAGATTCAGATATTTCTAATGATTTTTATTTACTTAATTCTACACATGTACTGGAAAACGATGGAGAGAAATAAAATTTTGAGGAACAATGAACACTGAAAGAAGAAAAACATAAGGAAGCACCCAAATTGGAATTAAAGACTTTTACCAGAAGGATTGAAGTATACATTTCTTGGAGATGAATAAACTTACCCTGTGGTAATTTCTTCCTCCCTCACAGATGATCAACAAGGTAAGTTGTTAAAAGTGTTGAGAGAATATAAACTGGTAATTGGATGAACTTTAAAAGATATAAAAGTCATTAACCCTTTGACCTCCACACACAGAATACATTTAGAAGATAATTCATGGACATATCGTCAACCACAAATAAACCCTCACATGAAAGAAATGGTAAGAAATAAGTATTTAAACTTCTTGAAGTAGGCATTATTTACCCAATCGTTGACAGTAAGTGGGTAAGTCCTACACCATTTGTGCCAAAAACGTCTGGAATAACTATCGTAAGAAATGAAAAGGGAGAGTCAATTCCAACTCGAATCCCATATAGTTGGCATATGTGCATTGATTATAGAAAACTCAATGACGCCACTAGAAAATATCAGTTTCCTTCAGCATTTCTGGACCAAATTTTGGAAAGAGTAGCATGACATCCCTACTACTACTTTCTTGATGGTTACTCAGGTTATTATCAAATTCTCATTGCTTTAGAAGACCAAGAAAAGACCACATTCACATGTCCCTTTGGAACATTTATGTTTTGAAAAATACCATTTGGACTTTGTAATGCACTAGCAACATTCCAACGATCCTTGTTAAACATATTTAGTGACATGGTTGAACATTGTTTAGAAGTATTTATGGATGAAATAACTATTTTTGGGAACTCATTTGATAATTGCGTGAATAATTTGGAGTATATGTTGAAAATATGTGAAGAAAATGACTTGTGTGAAACTGGAAAAAAATACCATTTCATGACTGATTCAGGAATTATTTTTGGTTATGTTGTATCATCTAAAGGTATTGAGGTTGATAAGGTAAAAATAGAGGTGATCTCTAAATTACCACCACCAAAAACAGTTAGGGAAATCCGCTCTTTCTTAGGATATGTAGGATTTTATAGGAGGTTTATTAAAAGCTTCAGTACCATATCCAGACCATTTTGTAACCTCCTATTAAAAGACACAACATTTGAATGGATAGAAGAATGCCAAAAATCATTTGAAAAGATTATTATTTTTTTAACTTATATTCCTATCACGCAATCCCCTAATTGGTCTTTGTCTTTTGAGCTAACGTGTGATGCCAGTGATTATGCAGTTGGCGCTGTATTAGGACAGAGAAAGAAAAGTAAGCCATATGTAATTTATTACGCAAGTAGAACTTTAAACAATGTAAAAATGAATTACACTACCACAGAAAAGAACTACTTGCTGTAATATTTGCATTGGACAAATTTTGATAATATTTAATTGGTTCATCAACCATTGTTTATTCTGATCATGCTGCTGTTAGATATTTGATGTCTAAATAGGATGTAAAGCCAAGATTGCTATCGTGGATTTTGTTGCTACAAGAATTTAATCTCACAATCAAGGACAAGAAAAAATCAGAGAATGTAGTTGCAGATCGTTTATTGAGACTCACAAATGAGTCATCAATTGACACAACTCCTAACAATGACTCTTTTCCTGATTATTTTTTTTATTTTTCTGTAAATATAATGCATTGATATGATAATATTGTCAATTTTCTTACAATAGGAAAAATACCTCCAGACTGGAGCCATCAAGACAAGAAGAAATTTTTGAGGGACGTTAAAATATTCTAATGGGACGATCCATATTTGTTCAAGTATTAGCCTAATTAGATTTTCCGATGATGCATATAGGACAATGAGATAAGTAGTGTTATTCAAGTTTGTCATTCAGAACCATGTGGAGGTCACTTCTCGTCTAGACCGCTGTAAAAATCTTACGCTTCTATAAAACTTAGAATCCATTTCTAAAAGAAACACGATGCCTTTAAATCCCATTCTTGTCATCGAAATCTTTGATTGTTGGGGAATAGTTTTCATGGGTCCATTTCCACCGTTATTTGGATTTTTATATATTTTGGTTGTAGTTGATTACGTCTGAAAATGGGTATAGGCGATTCCTTGTCGAAACAATGATCACAAAACTATGATTAAAATTTATGAAAAAAAAAATTTTTAAGTCGATTTTGAATCCCTCTAACCATTATAAGTGATGTAAGTAAACACTTTTCTTGTTGAGTATTTAATGAAAAAGTATGGAATTACACATAAAGTTTCTACTTCCTATCACCATCAGACAAATGGTCACGTTGAACTAGCAAATAGGGAAATCAAACAAATTTTGGAAAAAATGGTTAACCCAAATCGCAAAGATTGGACTCTTCGACTGACTGATACATTTAGGGCATACTGAACAGCTTTCAAAACATATTTGGGAATATCTCCCTATCGTCTAGTTTATGGAAAATATTTTCATTTGCTTGTAAAACTTGAGCATAAGGCATATTGAGCTATTAAGGCATTCAATTCAAACCTTGAAAATGTCAGTCATGAACGTAATATGAAATTAAATGAACTTGAAGAGTTAAGGAATGAGTCATATGAGAATACGAAAATTATTAAAGGTAAAACTAATGCCTTTCATGATAGTCAAATTTCATGAAAATATTTGAAATTGGTTAAAAAGTTTTGCTTTATAATTATCGTCTTTATTTATTTCCTGGAAAATTGAAATTAAAATGGAATGTCCCATTTATTGTGAAGCATGTTTACCCATATGAAGTTATTGACAATGAGAATCCTAGATATGGTGATGTATTTAAAGTAAATGGACAACGTCTGAAACCATTTTTAAAGTGTTCAAATTTTCAAGAATCTCATTTCCTTTCAAACCTAGTGTTCTTTGATTGATGTATTATAAGTTATTATTTTATTTTCTTTTGTATTCATCTAATTTCCATTTTTTCTTGAATTTTGCAACACTATTTTCTTTTTGTCAAAGTCTTACACCTCGGTTAAACAGCGGATAACTGTACTCTGCTACTCTAAGTCAGTTATTTCAATTTCCTAAAATTACGGATATCCTAAAAACAAAGCATGGAAGAAACTCTTACAAAATTCCACAATCATGTTTTCCTTCCCCCAAAATACTTTGATGAAAATTTACAAAGCACGCAGCGAAAGAATTGGGCTTCTTATGATCAATGATATTTCTAGTGACATTCATTGGGTAATTGAAGCAAGGGTTCGCCTGGCAAGTGAGTGATCTAACTCCTTCATTTATTACTTATCTATTTTAGGGAAAAGCACCTATGCTAAGAAACGAAGAGCTAAACAGCTAGGTGTTTCTTATAAATATTCACGTTGGACGTGAAACACTCGTTGTCATTCTTTATGAATGGTATCTGACAATCGCGAAGATAAAATTCAATTCATTAGAGATGGCTTGAGTAAGGAGTCTTTAGATGATATATCAATGACTCTTGAGATGCATCATAGTGGACATGTTCATCTAGTGATTCGAAATTTGCATATATAATTTCAAAAAGAACGACAACAATACGGTCTCGTGAATCTGACTTTAAAAGACCATATTTGCCTATTTGTACGAAATTGGATGGGAAATATATCCCCGACCCATAAAGGGCGTTCAAGCCGTTACTGTACGTAAATCAAGAGGAATATGTGAGCCACAATTACAACTACCAGTACATATTATTTCAATTTATTACTTTGATTTTCTTTACTTTAATTACTATTTTTGATTTAATTTTATTTTCTGTTTTTATTTCCTTTATTTTAATTTTACCAACATTAACTAAACTTTTTGATTTTCACGATCTATTTATTATCCATATGACAATTGTCATTTTGTATATTTAAGTGCCTTTATTACTCACCCTTTTGAGGATCCATAAATACAATTCGTCATTTCTCTTTTCGACATATCCAAATAAGAGAGAAAGAGAAAATAGATAAAACTTGAAGACGACGACTCACTAATATCTGTGTATTTTGTGGATCTAGCTCTGGTACTAAATCAAAATTTGTTGAGGCTGCAAAAGAATTGGTAGAGTTATGGCGGAAAGAAATATGCACTTAGTATATGGCGGTGGCAATCTTGGATTGATGAGATGTATTTCAAAGGCCGTGCAAGAATGAGGCAATCAAGTTTTAGGAATCATCCCAAAAACTTTGGCATACATAAATCTCATCGGAAAATCAAATAGAGAAGAATACATGGTCACATGTATGTTTCAAAGACTCACTGAAATGATAAATCATGCTGACACTTTTATTGATTTACCATGTGGGCTGGGCACATTGGAAGAAATGTTCAAAGTTACGTCATTGGTAAATTTTAACATTCACCGAAAACCTATTAGACTACTTAATGTAGATCATTTTTTTGATTTTCTTTTAGTATTTCTTGAGGATGCTAAAAGACTTGGGTTCATTTTGAAACCGAGAAAAGATATTATTCTTACTACGGGAACAACTACTAAATTAATCGACCAACTGTTAGCCTATGAACCAAGAATCGACCCAATTATTTCCAAGTTAGACTGGTCAGATAACGATCGTGACAAGAAGCGTAGAGTGGACTTGAATCTTAATCTATAACCTTTTGTTTTATATAGTATTGTTTGTTGATTCAATTGTCTTTTCCACACTAACCATGTGATGTCTTCTAAATTATACTTCTTCTTATTCAGACATTGGAGACGATGTCTCAGTTTGGTTAGGGGAGGAGAAAGTTGACAAGATAGTTTTCGATTTTTGTAAAAAGAATGTTTTTATTTTTATGTTCTTTTTTTTTAAAAAAAAAATCATGTTGTTTTTGTTTTGTTCTTATTTTGTGTATAAAAAAAATATTTTGTGTTGATTTTTCTTTTGTATTTTTATTCCAAAAAAAACTACACACAAAGTAATAATAAATTTTTGACTAACCAAACAGAATTGTTGTTCAGAGATGGCAGTGTAAGGAGTTTTCGCTCCTGAGATGCATCTCAATGTAATTCGTAACAAGTTATTTTTGTTCATTTTTTGAATCATTCAGATTTGTGAATTCTCCATAATATTTATTAAATTTTGATTTCCATATGCTCATTTAACATGTATTATCAATATACACATTAACATATGATCGTGGGTTGTAAGTGAAAATTTTATAATATTCAGTTCTCTAGTTTATTAGAGATAACATCTAAAGGTAGTGAAATTTTTATTTTTACTCTAAAAAACAAAATTAACCAAGTTTTTATTTAGTAATCGAAAATTTGACCTCAGTAAGTAGTGATTATTCGCGTAAAATGGTAGGGCTTGAGTTAGTTTTAAAAAATGATAATAATAATAATAATCAAGCTTTTACTTAGTAACCAGACATATTGCCTCAGTAAGCAGTGATTGTTTGCGTAAAACTGTACAACTTGAGTTTTTGTAAAAAAAAGAGTGTGTAAATAAGTTAGATTTTGTAGCCTCTACAATTTTGAGCAATTAAGTCCTTAAGGGTGTTTTAACACTTAGTGGCCTAAGGCTAACTGGTCTGTGAGTCATTGGCCCAAAGTTCGTTACATAGGTTAATGATAAAGCTTAAGGAAATTAGACACTTCTTCTTTTGGTTATCTGAGATCCGAACAATTAAGTCTATAGGGGTGTATTAACATCTAGTACCCTAAAGCCAACTGGTTTGGGAGTCACTGACCCAAAGCTCGTTACAAGAATTAAAAATGTATTTTTTTTTTTAAAAAAAAAACTATTTTTGTTTATAAAAAACTCACATTGCCAAAAAGGTGTAAACTCTAATATAATTTTAGGACAAAAATATTACTATTTTTTCAAGAAGACCGATGGATATTATGGGCACGATGAATTGATTGGTACTCTGTCTTATGTGTATATGGAACAAAGGTAAAAATTATAAGATAAATTTATTATTTAATATTTTAGAAAGAAATAAAACAATTACTAACATGAATAAAAATTTATCTATTTAGTTTTCGCTTAAATTACTATGTACTAGTAATAAGCTGGTTGGGGGTGTGATGAACACTAAAAATTATACATTTAATAAAGAGAAAGTAATCATTTTACACTTATAGTTTCATTAATCCCTTTAATTTAGCACATTTGTGAAATAATAATAAAATCTATGTTTTATATATTTTTATTGTGATTTTTATTTCTTATATAGGTGAAATAATATTTGGATGCATAACTAGAAAAATGGACGTGACATTTGGATTTAGGAGGCTAGAAAATTTAAAGGGTGTTCTAACAATGGACAATTTCGGAAATCCAAATGATAAGTGCGGTTTATACCCACTTATTCCTGTATTATTAGCTTATTATTTTGTTAGGTTTCGTATCATTTAATGTATTTTGTAGTTTTTTTATTTATGTTTTATTGATATGAAGCATTGGAACATGGATCTTGGAGTAAATGTATGAGTTTTGGGACATTAAGGATGCATCAGAAGCACGTGAGAAGGCTAAATGCGCAGAAAATACTCATCCTAAAAAATGGGGTGGTGTTTGACGCCCTCACAGGATATCACACACAATTTTACCGCGCGTTTGGCGGCGTCACGATGCCACAATAGACTCCCAAAATCTTCAGAAATTAGTATTTTACAAGCACAATGACTCAAAGACTTCCCTATACATATAGAAGCTCGTCCAAAACCCTAAGAGAAGACCAATACACAATTCAAGAGTTTAAAAAAAAAATATTTTAAAGAGATCCAAATAAGAAGATTAAAGTGCGACAAGAGGAGACAAATGTTGGGATTCGATTCAGGTTTTATCTTCTAGTTTCTTTTTTCAATTTCTAATGATTTATAATATGTTCATGACCTTATTTTCATTGTTTTTCTCTTTGGTAATGAACTAACTGTAACGATGATGTCCGGGCTCGCGGCCCGTTGGGAGTACGGAGTAGCCCGCGGGGGACTAAATCGGAGAAATAATGGAGTCACCACCCAGTGTGAACTGGGAAATGATTTAAGGTCGCACTCGTCCCTCGCAAGGGAAGACCTCAAACCGTTGGGTTCGGAATGGTCCCTTACTTATGCCAGTTGTAATGAACAGGTTTATGCAATAATATAACCAAGTCTTATGCAGCACATGCAAGATAATTTAATCAACACACAAGTTTGCATACCTATTAACATGAATAGAAACAATGGAAGCATATTTCATTAAAAAGAGATATTTAAGCACATGATGGAGAAAGGAATAACCAAAGAAGTGCGTGAATGTAAATAAATAATACCAATGAAAATGGGCATTAATAATAAAGAGAGATGATCAAGTGCATAATGTAAAAATGAGGACTAAAGAGACAAATATACATGAAACATGATAAAAGAATCTGTCCAGTGTGCGCGCGTTCGAGTAGCGTTCGGAAACGCATTCGAAAAGGATAAGGCCGAATGCATGTATTCGAGTACCGTTCGTAAACGTGTTCGAACGGGATGGGATATCATGTATGGCAAGACAGAATGCATGCGCGTTCGTGCAGCATCCGGAAACGCATTCGAACGGGGTGAGGCTGAATACATGCATTCGAGTAGCGTTCAGAAACGCGTTCGAATGGAGAGAGACAGAATGCATACGTTCGTGTAGCGTTTGAGAACGCGTTCGAACGAGATTACCAAAGTGGTGTCTAAAATGACATAAACACATGCAAGAATGTTTCCCCAAGCGGTACGTAGAGTTGTATCCCAAGTACAGACCACACTACTGTCCATTCGGATTCGGCTACAGAATTTACGTCTGGGTTTCCATCCGATATACCACGAGAGGCAACACTCAAGCATTGATGCAACATGAATGCAAAGGGAAGAATGAAAACATAACAACCAAGAAAGGTAAATAACAAGACAATAAAAGAGATGCGACCAAGGCCAACATCTATATGGGACTTTGTATGCCCGACTAAACGTATTTCACATTCAATCAAGCATACTTCATCCGGCGTGGCAAAACATCATGGTAAAGGTAGCCTTTTGGCTTTTCCCTCAAATGGAGGACCTTTAAGCCATATGATTAGCCCATGCGCATTAAGTAACAATGCATGAATAAGCAAGGTAATGATATGCAAAACGTAGATAACGGAATAATGAAAAGGTGCGGCAAAACATCGTGGTATAGGTAGCCTTTAGGCATTTCCCTCTAATAGAGGACCTTTAATCCACATGATTAGCCCATGTGCATCAAGTAACAATGCATGAATAAACAAATAACTAATATGGGACCTCATATGCCCGATTGAACGTATCTTATGTTCAATCAAACATACTTCGTCCGACGCGACAAAATATCGTGGTAAAGGTAGCCTTTTGGCTTTTCCCTAAAATAGAGGAATTTTACCCCCACATGATTAGCCCATCCTCATCAAGATTAACAATGCATGAACAAAGAAACAATACATAGAAAATAAATAACGGAACAATAAAACAATGATAAATATAAATTAAATGCGAAATAGAAATAAAGATAAATCCGAGATAAAAATAAATGACGGAACATCAAGGAGAGATGTGACCAATGGTTTGGCCATTTTTAATATAGGACTTCGTATGCCCGGTTGGACATATTCCACGTCCAACCAAGCATGCCATTTCCAAGATGACAAAATAAAAATATAACAAAGGGTGCCTTCAAGTCTTACCTTTTAAATCATTTCCCGGGAGTGCGTTACGTCGTCGCCGGAAGGGTTAATGTTCCGTAAATTTTTTGGTTTTCTGATTCAATATTTTCCTTCCCTGTTTCACTATTTTGAGCCGCCGATTTCTCTGGTTTTGCTACTATTTTTCAGGATGTTTTTGGGATGGTTTTTGGGACTATCTTGGGGACTGCAAGGGGCAGTGTTTCGGGACTGTTTTGGGTCTTTTTCGGGACTATTTTGTGTCGGTTAGAGGGCTGTGTTTCGGGACTGTTTTGGGTGTTTTTAGAGATTATTTGCTCACTGGTTTTAGTTTCTGTTTTGTTCACGTGGGAGGCTGCTTCGTATTTGGTTTAGGGGCGTTAGGGTTGTGTTCGATTTTCTTGGGTGGCTTCACGTGGCTGTGCAAGGTGTGTTTAGTATGTGTGTGTGGTGTCAAGCCATGCTTGTTGCCGTGTCAGTTTATGTGGAGTGTGGAGAGTGGGACGTGTGTATGGCTGCTATTGTTGTCGGCGAAGGGTATGTGTTTGATCGTGTGTGGTTTATGGCCTTTTGTGTAGAAATGAATGAGGGCAGACTGTTTGTTTGAGTGCTGTGTCGGTCGAATGTGAAGAGTGAGTGGGCTGTGCGTACGTGCTGAATAGGTGAAGAGCAGTGCGTGTGTGGGGCTTTGCTGGTCGGTTGTGTGTTTGTTAGTTATCGGCTGAGTGGCTTATTTGTCTTTTACGTGGTTGTGAGTGAGGTGTGTCTATTTTATTGTGAGAGAGAGTGTGTGTGTCTTGCCGAGAGATAGAAATTGTGAAACTTAGGGCTTTATTATATTGTTGATTGCCGAGACTTGTGAGAGCCTAAGGGAGAGAGGAGTTTACCGTGAATGAGAGCCAAGGGGGGAGGAAGGCCTAGGGTTTGGTTGATGTCATCTTTTATAATAGTGCATCTAGGGTTTCCTTGTGTGTGCATGGCTCAAAAAGGGAAACAAAACAAATAAATATGGGGTGTATTTAATTAAATTATTTAGGGAAATAAATTTGTGTAATTTTGGTGGGGAATATCTTTAATTTGGTAAGTGATTTATTTATATTATGAATGAGATTTATTGAAATTAGGAAGTGGATTTATTTAATTTAGGAAGGGGATTTATTTAATTTAGGAAGGGGGATTTGATTTAATTTAGACATGTGTTTTAAATATGTTGAATATTTTTGGATTGGGCTTTGGTGGGCCTTGGGCGTGTGGCTTGGTTCTTTGGGTTGCGGGGATTTTGGGACGAGTCTAATACTTAAAAAAAAGATTATTCGAGCGAATCTGAGGCTAAATAAATGAATTAAATCTGAGGATGTAGTTATTTTTTAATTTTCCCTTCCGACGTTCGTTTCCCGCGACTTCCGTAACTTATCGGGTAGTGCCTTCATACGAGGCTCATCATCGGGCTTCATGCAAAAATGCAGTGCCTATAGTCGCCCCCACTTTGATGGGACTTGTGCAGTGTGTAACAATGACAATCCTATCAATGTCATGCATGCACTTTTACTTACCTGGTTTTCGGTTGTCGTACTTACCTGCTGCTTTGCGAGATACTTCGAACTGAATTGATTTGATGATGAGGTGTTTGACCCCTGGTTCATTCCCAAACCATTATTGAGTTGAGGTGGTTCATTCCCGAACCGTTACTGAGTTGAGGTGGTTCATTCCCGAACTGTTAATTGATGAGAGATGGTTCATTTTTGAACCGTTACTTGAGTTGAGATGGTTCATTTTTGAACCGTTACTTGATGAGAGATGGTTCATTTTTGAACCGTTACTGAATTGAGATGGTTCATTTTTAAACCATTACTTGTGTTGAGATGGTTCATTTTTGAACTGTTATTTGATGAGAGATGGTTCATTTTTGAACCGTTACTGAATTGAGATGGTTCATTTTTAAACCGTTACTGAATTGAGATGGTTCATTTTTGAACCATTACTTGATGAGAGATGGTTCATTTTTGAACTGTTACTTGATGAGAGATGGTTCATTTTTGAACCGTTACTTGGTGAGAGATGGTTCATTTTTGAACCGTTACTTGATAAGAGATGACTCATTTTTGAACCGTTACTAGATGAGAGATGACTCATTTTTTGAACCGTTACTTGATGAGAGATGGCTCATTTTTGAACCATTACTTGATGAAAGATGGCTCATTTTTGAACCGTTACTTGATGAGAGATGGCTCATTTTTGAACCGTTACTTGATGAGAGATGGTTCATTTTTGAATCGTTACTGAATTGATATGGTTCATTTTTGAACCGTTACTTGATGAGAGATGGCTCATTTTTGAACCGTTACTTGATGAGAGATGGCTCATTTTTGAACCGTTACTTTATGAGAGATGACTCATTTTTGAGCCGTTACTTGATGAGCGATGGCTCATTTTTTAACTGTTACTGAGTTGCTCATCTTTGCCATTTTTTTTCGATAAAAAACCTACGAACACAAAACAAAAATTGCATGTATGTGACATTTATGCATGGACGTATTTCCTATTCCGATTGGTTACGCCTTCCTTGTGCTCTTTGGTTCCTTTTGCATATAAAAATCTTTGGTCGCCCCCTGGGCCTACTTATAGTTTCCTCCTGCCAATTCTACTTTGGTGATTGCTCAGTTTTCTTTGGTCCCATGGCTCAAGATCCCGTTATGTCCCTTATTTGTGAGGTGGTAGACTGGTCGCCCCCAGACCTGGTTTAGGTTTCTGCTCTCCACTGTTTGCACTAGGTCAAGGTAGACTGCGTGATGTGTCACTCCGTATCAACATACTATATTACAGGCTATGAAATAATTATACATATTATTGTCCTTAAAGAATGCCTAGTAATGAGACCAGAGAACCTCCAAAGCACTCAGTGCAACTCAAATCCGAGTTTTTGAATAAATGATCTAAGCTAGACTCAAAGTGTGTGTGTGTGTAAAGGTTTTTTACAGTTTGACTCCTAGGTAAGCCAACTCAATGATTTCATTTAAAAATGGGGATCGATAGATCAAACCAACCTAGATGTCTCAATTATGCTCTGTAATTGCTTTTCCGTGGTCAATGTGATATGGTTTTCTTTTTCTCTTGTCTCTCTTTCTCTTTTTTTCTCTTTTTTTTCAACACACCTACCCTTTAAAGTAGCATTTCTCCTCATGGTGGTCCTAATACTCGCCCATGGGTAGCTTCACGCTTATCGGTTATAGGTGGTTTATATATATATATTTAAGAGACTTTTCTTTTATTTTCAACCATACCACACATCATAACACAAGAAAATCAAGATAGACATCTAAGCAAATGGTCATTCACCGACCTACAATTTCTTCAACTAGTCACCTTGCCGACTACTCAGGTTTTCACTGTTATAAACCTATGATTAAGTGCTCACGAGTCTAACCTATATCAATTACTCAAATCATCAGATAAAACTGTATCAAGAACTTATCGTTTCTAAGGTTTCTCCCCGAAGCAATCAATTTCATCATCACACTTATGTCTAACTATTAAGGACTAAAAACAAACAAATTTTTTTTTCTTTTCTTTTTTTTTTCATTTTTTTTCTTTTCTTTTTCTTTTCTTTTTTTTTTCTTTTCTTTTTTTTCTTTCTCCTTTTTTTTACTGATGGCCCCCAATGGTCTTTCGATCTTTGCCGTAAGTTTTTTTCTGTTTCTCAGTTTCATTTTCCCCGATATCCATGTTTGTTAAACTCTTCTTGACAAATCTTTCTTTCTTCTCTAACCCAACAGATATCTATGATGGCTTTTAAGACACAGGGTTAACATGATCCGTGTATGCATGAGATGCATGAGATGCGTGCGATGTATGAGATATAATATGTATGTGGTTATCAAAAGCATAAAGGGGCAACTTCTATAGGATATATGACTATGGTTCACATGCGGGTTTATAGGGGTATGGATAAAGGCTCCCGCCGCCGAAGGGTTGCCCACAACTAGGTCTCCCCACTCAAGGGTTCGAGCGACCAAGTGAGCGCACCTTTTTATACCCTAAGGTACGTGCCTACGAGTGATGATACCATATAACGATCCGCCGCTTCGAGCGAAAATGACTTCATGATGCATGAATAACTGTCAAATGGATTCCTCTATTGAAAATTCCCAGAGGGAGGGTGGAGCGAACTTTCTTAAATACTCTTACCTCTTAGGCTCTTATCACCTTGGTGATAGGAATAAAAAATAGATCCTCCAAATTAGTCCATCACTTTAAATATGCTTTAAGGTAAGCTTTAAGTGAGTGAAGGAAGACACCAAATCATTATCTAACTCTAATAATACATTTGGTTAAATCAACTTTAGTTTGGAAAGTTTTATTAATTCATTGGTCCCAACCCACTTGTAGACAATGTTAACTAAAGAAAAATCACAAACATTACAAGATATTATTTCGGGGCCGATTATCTATCCCTAGTGGAGTCGCAACACTGTAACGATGCTGTCCGAGCTCGCGGCCCGTTGGGAGTACAGAGTAGCCCGCGGGGGACTAAATCGGAGAAATAAAGGAGTCGCCACCCAATGTGAACTAGGAAATGATTTAAGGCCGCACTCGTCCCTCGGAAGGGAAGATCTCAAACTGTTGGGTTCGGAATGGTCCCTTACTTATGCCAGTTGTAATGAACGGGTTTATGCAATAATATAACCAAGTCTTATACAGCACATGCAAGATAATTTAATCAACACACAAGTTTGCATACCCATGAACATGAATAGAAAAAAATGGAATCATATTTCATTAAAAAGAGATATTTAAGCACATGATGCAGAAAAGAATAACCAAAGAAGTGCGTGAATGTAAATAAATAATACCAATGAAAAGGGGCATTAATAATAAAGAGAGATTATCAAGTGCATAATGTAAAAAGGAGGACTAAAGAGATAAATATGCATGAAACATGATAAAAGAATTTGTCCAGTGTGAGCGCGTTCGAGTAGCGTTCGTAAATGCGTTTGAACGGGACGAGATATCATGTATGGCAAGACAGAATGCATGTGTGTTCGTGTAGCATCAGGAAATGCGTTCGAACGGGGTGAGGCCGAATGCATGCGTTCGAGTAGCATTCGGAAACACGTTCGAACAGAGAGAGACAAAATGCATACGTTCGTGTAATGTTTGAGAACGCGTTTGAACGAGATTACCAAAGTGTCATTTAAAATGACATAAACACAAGGAAGAATGTTTCCCCAAGCGGTACGTGGAGTTGTATCCCAAGTACAAACCGCACTACCGTCCATTCGGATTCGGCTATGGAATTTACGTCTGGGTTTCCATCCGATATACCACGAGAGGCAACACTCAAGCATTGATGCAACATGAATGCAAAGTGAAGAATGAAAACATAACAACCAAGAAAGGTAAATAACAAGACAATAAAAGAGATGCGACCAAGGCCAAAATCTATATGGGATTTCGTATGCACGACTGAACTTATTTCATATTCAATCAAGCATATTTAGTCCGGTGCGGCAAAACATCATGGTAAAGGTATCATTTTGGCTTTTCCCTCAAATGAAGGACCTTTAAGCCATACGATTAGCCCATGCGCATTAAGTAACAATGCATGGAAAAGCAAGGTAATGATATGCAAAAGGTATATAACAAAATAATGAAAAGGCGCGGCAAAACATCGTGGTATAGGTAGCCTTAGGCATTTCCCTCGAATAAAGGATCTTTAATCCACATGATTAGCCAATGTACATCAAGTAACAATGCATGAATAAACAAATAACTAATATGGGACCTCGTATGCTCGATTGAACGTATCTCATGTTCAATCAATTGTACTTCGTCCGGCGCGGTAAAACATCGTGGTAAAGGTAGCCTTTTGGCTTTTCCCTCAAATGGAGGACCTTTACCCCACATGATTAGCCCATGCGCATCAAGATTAACAATGCATGAACAAAGAAACAATACATAGAAAATAAATAGTAGAACAATAAAGCAATGATAAATATAAATTAGATGCGAAATAGAAATAAAGATAAATGCGAGATAAAAATAAATGACGGGACATCAATGAGAGATGTGACCAATGGTTTGGCCGTTTTTAACATAGGACTTCACATGCCCAGTTGGACGTATTCCATGTCCAACCAAGCATGCCATTTCCACGACGAAAAAATAAAAATATAACAAAGGGTGCCCTCAGGTCTTACATTTTAAATCAATTCTCGGGAGTGCGTTAAGTCGTCGCCGGAAGGGTTAATGTTCCGTAACTTTTCTGGTTTTCTGATTCAGTATTTTCCTTTGCTGTTTCGATGTTTTGAGCCGCCAATTTCTCTGGTTTTGCTACTTTTTTTCAGGATGTTTCTGGGATGGTTTTTGGGACTGTCTTGGGGACTGCAAGGGGCAGTGTTTCAGGACTGTTTTGGGTGTTTTTTAGGGATTATTTTGTGTCGGTTAGAGGGCTATGTTTCAGAACTATTTTGGGTGTTTTTAGGGATTATTTGCTCATTGGTTTTAGCTTTTATTTTTTTCACGTGGGTGTCTGCTTCATATTTTGTTTAAGGGCGTTAGGGTTGTGTTCGGTTTGCTTGGGTGGCTTCGTATGGCTTTGCAAGGTATGTTTAGTATGTGTGTGTGGTGTCAAGCCATGCGTGTTGCCGTGTCAGTTTGTGTGGAGTGTGGAGAGTGGGACGTGTTGCCGTGTTTGATCGCGTATAGTTTGTGGCCTTTTGCGTGAAGAAATGAATGATGGCATGCTGTTTGTTTGAGTGCTGTGTCGATCGAATGTGAAGAGTGAGTGGGCTGTGCTTGTGTGTTGATTAGGTGAAGGGCAGTGCGTGTGTGGGGCTTTGCTGGTTGGTTTTCTGTTTGTTAGTTATCGGCTGAGTGGCTTATTGTCTTTTATGTGGCTGTGAGTGAGGTGTGAGGTGTGTCTGTTTTATGGTGAGAGAGAGAGAGTTTGTGTGTCTTGCCGAGAGATAGAAAGTGTGAAGCTTAGGGTTTTATTAGATTGTTGATTGCCGGGACTTGTGAGAGCCAAGGGGAGAGAGGAGTCTGCCGTGAATGAGAGCCAAGGGGGGAGGAAGGCCTAGGGTTTGGTTTATGTTATCTTTTATAATGGTGCATCTGGGGTTTCCTTGTGTGTGCATGGCTCAAAAAGGGAAACAAATCAAATAAATATGGGGTGTATTTAATTAGATTATTTAGAGAAATAAATTTGTGTCATTTTGGTAGGGAATATCTTTAATTTGGTAAGTGATTTATTTAGATTAGGAAGGGGATTTATTTAACTTATGAAGGGGATTTATTTAATTTAGGAAGGGGGATTTGATTTAATTTAGACATGTGTTTTAAATGTGTCGAATATTTTTGGATTGGGCTTTGGTGGGCCTTGAGCGTGTGGCTTGGTTATTTGGTGGGCTTGGGCGTGTGGGTTGGTTCTTTGGGTTGCGGGGATTTTGGACCGAGCCTAATAGTTAAAATAGAGATTAATCGAGCAAACCCGAGGCTAAATAAACGAATTAAATCTGAGGATGTACTTATTTTTGAATTTTCCTTTCCAACGTCTGTTTCCCACGACTTCCGTAACTTATCGGGTTGTGCCTCCATACGAGGCTCATCATCGGGCTTCATGCAAAAATGCAGTGCCTACACTAACTCTATTATTCTAGAGGATGATGTAGCCAATACTTGAACCTATGTATTGTTTGCCAATTTGATTGTTATAAAGTTTTAATTCAGTTTATTTATATTCTCTTATGTTTAATGCTTCTAATTTGTTGGCCACAAATTAAAATAATGTATGTTTAGAATCTATCACTCAGGAGAAGGGATTTTGAATAGGATCTAGAGAATATAACTTAGGAGATTTGTAGAGTTCAGGAGAATCTATAATCCATTTGAAGTCGTTAACAAAGAATCATATAGCGTAATGAGTTATTGATTACTAGATTTTTATAGGGATATCGAAGTCAGTAACTGATAATATTTTCACTCGGCACTCGGGAGAGGGGGTTAGAATAATTTAGGGTTCTTGGCTTATAAACAATGCAACTAATTAAGAATTGATTGGCATAACAAATACATAAGGGATAGCTAAGTGAAATCAGACTCTAGAATCTCTCTTATCTTGGTTTCTCCTAATCAAACGTTTTAATATCTTATTCCTTTAGTTTTAGTTTTAAATTAAGATTATTTTAAATTACTTCTAAATAAAGTTAAGTTTACTAATTATAGTTCTTAGCGAGATTTTGATTATAATCCATGTGGGTTCGATACTCTTTACTTATCTTTTACTAAAACTTGACACTGTATACTTGCGGTACGATAATCTCGCAAAAAGTTTTTGGCGCTGCTGCCGGGGATTGTTAATCTAATTCACATTAATACTATTACCAAATAACCTTAGTTTTAATTTAGATTTTTTTATTATTTATTATTTATTATTTTTGTTTTAGTATTTTTTTCTTGTCTTTATGTGCTTCAGTGAATAGGAAGATCCACAAGTCTTGACTCGCTTCTATTTGATCCTGAAATTGAAAGAATAACGATGAGACTAAGGAAAGAAAGGAAAATTGAGAAAGAAGCAATGGCAGCTGAAAATATAGAGAATAACCCACGCTAGGTGGCAATCCGAGATCACTTCAAGCCGGTCGTAGACAATCATTATTCAGGGATTGCGCACCCACCAATCAATACCAATAACTTTGAGCTGAAACCTGCATTGATCAACATGGTGAAAATAACCAGTTTAGGGGTTCAGCAGTAGAGGATCCCAATGTTCACTTAAGGATGTTTTTGGAGATGGCGGATACCATAAAGATGAATGGCGTGACTAAATAGACCATCAGGCTACGCTTGTTTCCATTCAATTTAAGGGATAAAGCGAGGGGTTGGCGCAATCTATACCGATGGGGAGCATCATGACATACCAGGATATGGCTACAATAGTTCTTGCAAGGTTCTTTCCACCAGCTAAATACCCTAACTGAGAATAAAAATTAGCATATTTTAACAGTTGGAGACTGAGAACCTGTATGAGAGATGTGAGAGCTTTAAAGATATACTCAAGAGATGCCCATAACATAATTTCGAAGACTGGGTTTAGATTCAGTTATTCTACAATGGGTTGAATGGTCCTAATATAACCATCGTCGATGCAGCTGATGGACCCTGTTCAAGAAATTTACTGAAGATGCCTATGCTATACTGGAGAAGATGGCCATTAATAATTTCCAGTGGCCAAGTGAATGAACTATTGTGCCTAAAGTGGCCGGTATATACGAGGTGGATCCTATTGTTGCACTTACAGCTCAAGTGTCACCCCTCACGACTCATCTAGCAGCATTGACCAATCAAGCCAACCATCTATTGAAGATGCTGCTGCTAATAGAATGATCTTACCTAACAGAGGATATAAGCAAGTCCAATATATGAACAATCAGAACTTCAACAACTATAGATGCAATCCTATGCCTAACTATTATCATCTGAACTTGTCATATGCCAACACAGAGAATGTCTTGCAACCTTATTATGGCTTCAACAATCAAAGATCATAGCAAAAACCTTCCTTAGAAGACCTCATTAGTATGTTTTGTAACATTCGGTGAACCGGAGGACTTGTACGGTACCAGAGCCTGACGACTATTATAATTCGGAGGCATAATACTTAATATAAATCATGTTCAAGCGAATATGTACTCATAAAATGGTATTGGACATTTAGAAGATTCCTTGAAATTTTGTCGCGAAGACCAGAATTTCTCTAAAATAGTTTTAAACCACCCCAGTTCTACCTTAGCGGGTAAGAGACCACCCTTAGGGTCTCGTATTGGTTCACATACATGCATTACATCTTTTTCCAAGCATGATATACTAAGTAACGATATCACGAACTTGAATTGAGAAAATTTAGCCTAGTTCTGAAAGTCATCTCATGGTTTAAAGTCTAACCAATATACCATTTATAGACCATTGCAGGAATTGTATTTTCCTTTGACTAAGAGATATAGCACCAACCGGATTCCAATCTGTGAGTGGACATCTCTTTTCTTTCTAAGCTGATTTTTCTTTGTATGGTTTTAAAGTATATACTTATTTTTTGCTTTTAGGGCCGTAGCCAATTTCATTTAACAGTTATATTTTGTTTAGCATATTTTGAGAAAAGATTTAGAAAATAAATATTTTCAATATGAGATTTATGTTTTCGAGGCATGAGGGAAAAACCCACCTCATTATATAACTTATCACAGATATGGAATTGACGGAGAGTACATGTGGACATGTAGAGGACCGGGGGACGGCGATACGTAACGCCCCAGATCCTAGTTCATGACTAGGGATGACAGATGCCCCTTGATCCTAGTTTCAGAGATTGAAGGGTAGCATAGATCCGCACCCCAAGTTCTACTTCAGTGGCTTGGGGGACGACGATAGGTAACGCCCTAAGACCACAAGTTTCAGGGACATGAGTGGCATGTTTTGGGGGACGGTGATACGTAACGCCCGAAAGTCATGGATTTGCACTTCTGGCTTTAGTTAAGCATATTAGGGGACAATGATACGTAACGTCCCCATATGTCAAGGTTTTCAGAGATGAAGAGCAGTTTTCAGATATAGATTTCAGAACCAGTTTTCAGAGACAGTTTTTAGAAAACAATTTTAGAAAATAAAATTTTCAGAAAGCAATAGTTTTATAAGAAGCTTTCAGAAAAGTTAAGTTTTACAGAATGAGTTCAGACTAGAATTTTCAGAAAGAAACCCAAAGTTCTCAGACAGCAAAAGGATTTTTATATAAAAGTGTTTCGTGAATTTTGGTTTTAGAACCAAATATTTTTATAACAGTATTTCGATTTTCATCCACTCACTTAGATCGTACAACGGTCTAACCCCCCACTCCCAGTTTTCTTATTTTACACTTGTTCTAAGAGGAAAAGCTCAAGAGGATGGATACTGATGCAGTCACTAGGGTATGGAGTCCACCAGTTCAAGTCCGAAAGAGTGAAGGTCTAGTCAGAGTCAAGTAGAAGTCATGTATTAGTCTAGGGTTATGTGATAGTCCCTGTAAACAAGTGTATTAAGTATACAATTATTGATATTGAGCTTGTATTCCATGAGGTCGAGTTTGGGCATTGATCCCATGCATAAGATTCTGATTAAAAAAAAAAGAATAATAGTATAGTATTTAGTTAGAAAGCAAGAGACTCAGGGGGATAGTACGGCCTATTCCCTGTCGGTAGCATCTACCGAATCGGGGATGTTCTAAAAATGGTATCAGAGTATGGTCTAGGGAGTCAGTGACTGCAGTGGGTAGAGTGTTGGGGTCTGGTATACGTAGTATGTCTGGGATACCCGTATACGAGGCACTACTTCTCCAGTATCTGATCGTTGAGTACGTTATCAAGCTTCATAGACAGGTTAGTAAGCATTCCCCATGCTACCTAAGCTACTTCTCAACAAGTAACTCTAATTCATACTCTAGTTAGGAATCATTCCATGATTATTCGAAATTATCAATACAAAATTTAGTTAAGCCATGAACCTAGTACATAAAGTACTAAGAATAGATACTTAGAGGAGTGGGATTAGAAAGCTATAAGAAAGGAAGAAAAGATACATAGAAGCTTAAACAGCCAAAGAAAAAAAAGTAAAGAGATAGAAATAAATAGTAAAGTTCTAAAGATACCCACTCAGGAAAGCATGAAGAGAAATAGAAGGATATAAAGGAAAGTAAGCAAAGATACATAGCTGTTCAAGTAACCAGAGACAGTAAATGGAAAAGATACAGAAGCAGATGATAAAGAGAATTCCATAACCTATTACAGTAAGAATGAATATAGTAAGCTTGGGTAAGAGAAATAATGCCAAATAGACCTATATATTTCTTTTTTTCTATAATAATCTTTTCTTCCTTAAGAAGTTCCTTCAAGTTGAACCTATAGACAATGAATATCTTATATAGATAGCAAGTAATCTGAATAGCAAATAATAGTAAGAAGAATAAAGGAGGAAAGGAACCAGAAATATATATGGTGGTTCCAACGAATATGAGATGCCCGAAAGGATTTAGAGAATTCCAGATTTTCAAATTCAGGCCCATAAGCAGATAAATAAGGTCATTAATAGAAATGCTTAGTTTTTAAACCTAAGGTTCTGATAAACAAGCCTTGACCTATCTAAAACTTTCATCCCTTAGTTATACCAGTTAAGGAAGCTTCCCCGACAAAGCTAGTTTCATACTTATATCGCATAAATAATAGACCCTATAAAGATACAAGAGTAATATAATAAGGAAGCCGATATCTGTTGATATATAGAATTCCTCCCTCATTCTTAATCAACTTAGATAAAGTAATCGTAAAGAAACCCAATACCTGTAATACTGTATTCTGAGAAAGGACGGCAGATCCTGAGGAGTGGTTTATCCAGAAAGGAAGCGATAAGGATTTAAGGGTAAAAGAGAAAGAATTTGACATAAGTCAAAGTTGACAAGATTCTAGTACTATGAAGAAATCCATAATCAGATCAATACCAGTAGAAGTCTACGTATGCACAAAGGGACGAAGTTATGAGATAGAAGAGACTTAGGATTTAATAAGGAGTACCAGTGTGGACAGGAAGACTAGGTAGCAAAGCTGTGGTTTATAGCTATAGTGGAGAGCAGAAATCTGGAAGCAGCCAGAAGAAGAAACCACCATTAGCCTTAGGAGTAGAGTTAGAGTATGAAAATAGTAAAAAGAAACAGAACATAACAAGAGAATTCAGTACGTATAGTGACATAGATAATGTATCTTGGGAACAGCAACGTAAGTGAAGACATCAGAGTGTAGTATCAGAATTAAGCTTAGACACCCAACTTATTCAGAATTAATAAAAGTGTAGTTTCCAAGCCAAGGAATTGGTAGCGATGCTGTAACATGTATTAATATATGGAGTTTCCAAGGAAGTGTGGACTTAAGAGATCCAAGAAGACGATATAAAGGGGAAAGTCAAGTAACAAAGCAAAATTTAGAAAGACAGGATAACACTAGGAGTACGGTAGGAATTTGAGAGAACATGAGCCTTATAGAGATTCTTAGTCGGAAGTAGTATTATTAATAGCCAGAGGTAAATTATGAGTAAAGTTGAAAGAGATAATTCAGATGGCTTTAACAGAAGTACCTTAGTCTGGGAGTTAACACTAGGTATGCAGATGAGAGAGTCCTAAGCTCATGGATAAACACCACATGCAATCACATCATGGGAGATTAGTAACAACACTGTAACTAGAAAGCTCCAGAACCAGCCCCGCCCTCCTAGCCCTCGTTAGATAACAATAACAAAGGTGGACCTTGATGTTCGCCTCGAAATATTCTTAGAATCAAGTGCATGTGTAGTTAAAAGAAGTCAAAACATAAAGCTTTTGTATACAGTACAATAATATAATAGAAGAAGAAAATAGCCTAAAGTAAAAGATGTAAGGGAAAAGTTGTTTAGATGAAGCGATGAATAGATAAAGTACTAATTTAGTAGCGATGAGAATATAAAGTTATAGCGTTAGATATTGCTAGAGATGTGTAGAGATGATATTCTTCTTGTAAGGAAACATAGACACAGTTCACGAAACTTCTGGGTATAGAGGGAGATCAAAGAGAGATTAAGAAGGTCAATAAGTCAAGGGTTTAGAGGAGAAACTGTCAAGGCTCGGCGATAATAGTAGAGAATATCGAGTGAATAATGACAAAAGTGTGTAACAACAAGACTTTTTAGTATTGGAACCGAGGAGATAAGTTCACTTCAAGGTTGCTTTTAATACATGTGTAGTATAGTATGAAAATGAAAAGATAAGTTGCTATAATGCTACATTCAGTACAGTACGTAAACGGTCATTGGACAAGAATGGAATTTATAAGTTTGTGAGTATCTGAGTTATAACAGTAGAGGGTATAAGATAGAATATGAATTGTAATTAGAACCAAATCACCAGAAATAACATCGAGAAAGGGAACACAGTTTAAGCAAAAATATATGTACGATTTAACTCAGCTTATGAACTTTGTTTATAAGTCATTAGCCGAATAAGAAATATTCCAAATAAGCCACCTAGAATTAACCATCCTAATACAATCCATTCATTAAATAGCGCTAGTTAGGAAGAAATGCAACAAGAATTTGACATTGTATCATGAAGTGTTAAGCAACATAGATAATCAGAGAAGTGAGAACTTGAAAGAACATAACCCATAAGTATTTGAAGCTTAGTGAGAAAATAGAGAGTTAAATAGTTAGGTCATGGAGGAAACGCTAGTTTGTGTTATCTAACCAGCGTTAAGGAAATATATAAGAGATTTTTCGTTTCACACTTGCACCAGAATGAAATCAGTACATGCGAAAGGCTTAACCATGGAGAACGCTAGTAGTTTAGAGAAGTTCGAAAGTACATGCTGGGAAGAACCAAATGAAGACAAGTAAAGTTGGCCATAGCTAAGGATTGAAGAATAAGATTTCTGTAAGACGTAGCAATAGTTGTAGCTTGACGGTAGTATTAAGTACCCGGTAGAACTCTTACAAAGTAAGGACAAAGAATTGCCATTCAATCAAGAAATTCAAGAGGTATCATGCATGAAACGGATATTAGGATAAGAAGAAGAGTAATGCATACTTATGAGCTTTAGAAATATAGAGTAAAGTATCAGTCTATGCAAACAGAAATAGAGTACCTTCGAGGTTACAATACAATTGATGAAGCGAAGTAAAAGAATGAGTATGTAGACGATTGTAAGTTGGTGACCTAAGAAATAACACTTGAGTTATGTAACTCACGATAAGATGTTTAATATCGAGATTCTCAGATCTAGACCGACTCCAGGATTTTAGTTTTAAAGAGGATTCGAGGACAAATCTTAGTTAATGGGGGAAGAATTTATAACATCCAGTGAACCAGACGACTTGTACAATACCAGAGCCTGACGACTATTACAATTCGAAGGCATAATACTTAATATAAATCATGTTCAAACAAATATGTGCTCATAAAATGGTATTGGGACATTCAGAAGATTCCTTGACATTATGACGCGAAGACCATAATTTCCCTAAAACAGTTTTAAACCATCTGAGTTCCATCTTAGCGTGTTAGAGACCACCCTTAAGGTCTCGTATCAGTTCACATACATGCATTACATCTTATTCCAAGCATGATATACTAAGTAACGATATCACGAACTTGAATTGAGAAAATTTACCCTATTTCCGAAACTCATCTCATGGTTTATAGTCTAACCAATATACCATTTATAGACCATTGCAGGAATTGTATTTTCCTTTGACTAAGCGATATAGCACCAACCGGATTCCAATCTGTGAGTGGACATCTATTTTCTTTCTAAGCTGATTTTTCTTTGTATTGTTTTAAAGTACAGACTTATTTTTCACTTTTAGGGTGTTAGCCAATTTCATTTAACAGTTATATTTTGTTTAGCATATTTTGAGAAATATTTTAGAAAATAAATGTTTTCAAAATGAGATTTATGTTTTCGAGGCTTGGGGAAAAACCCACCTCAGTATGTAACTTATCACAAATATGGAATTAACGGAGAGGACATGTGCACATGTAGAGGACTGAGGGGACGACGATACGTAACGCCCATCGATTCTAGTTCAGGACTAGGGATGACATATGCCTCTAGATCCTAATTTCACAGCTTGGAGGGTAGCATAGATCTGCAACCCCAGTTCTAGTTCAGTGGCTTGGGGGAAGGCGATATGTAATCCCCCAAGACCACTAGTTTCAGGGACATGAGTGGCATGTTTAGGGGGAAAGTGATACGTAACGCCCCAAAGTCATGGATTTTCATTATTGGCTCTAGTTAGGCGTATAGGGGGGGCGATAAATAGTGCCCCCATACTTCAATGTTTTCAGAGACAGAGAGCAGTTTTCAGATATATATTTCAGAAATGGTTTTCAGAAAAGGTTTTTAGAAAAGAAAATTCTCAAAAAGCAGCAGTTTTATAAGAAACTTTCGGAAAAGATAAGTTTTACAGAATAAGTTCAGACTAGAATTTTCAGAAAGAAACCCAGAGTTCTCAGACAGCAAAATGGTTTTTATATAAAAGTGTTTCGTGAATTTTGGTTTTAGAACCAAATATTTTTATAACAGTATTTCAGTTTTCGTCCACTCAATTAGATCGTACAATGGTCTAACCCCCCACTCTCAGTTTTCTTATTTTGCCAGTGATCTCAGAGGACGAGCTCAGGAAGACGGATACTGGTGCAGTCACTAGGGTATGGAGTCTACCAGTTCAAGTTCGAAAGAGTGACGGTCCATTCTGAGTCAAATAGAAGTCATGTATTAGTCTTGGGTTATGTGATAGTCCTGTAAACAAGTGTATTAAATATACAATTATTGATATTAAGTTTGTATTCCATGATGTCGAGTTTGGGCACTGATCCCATGCATAAGATTCTGATTAAAAAAAGAATAATAGTATAATATTTAGTTAGAAAGCCAGAGGCTCAGGGGGATAGTACGGCCTATTCCCTGCCGGTAGCAACTACCAGATCGGGGATGTTACATGTTTGTTACTAAAACTTCAGAGAGGTTTGAGAATAATTAGTCAAGGCTGAATAATATTGAAATGCACTTGGCCAATATCGGAGCAACAATGAAATCTTTAGAAGTGCAGATTGGGCAGATTGCTTCTTCTATGGCTAATCAGAAAGGGGTATTCCTAGTAATACTGAGGTCAACCCTAAGGAGTAGTGTTAGACCATAACCCTCAGGATCACGAAAGAGATTAGAGATACTCATAAGGACCAAGTCAGTAAGGACAAATAAATGGCACTTCATGAGGAAACAGTGATGAAAGAAGAGAATATTGCAATAGTTCCCCCATATAAGCCACCTCATATCCCGAAGACACCTTTATCATACCTTCAACGCTTTCAAAAGAAGAAATTGGATGCTCATTTCGCCAAGTTCCTAGACATATTTAAAAAGATCCACATCAACATCCCATTCGCAGACGTTCTGGAACAAATGCCTAACTATGTGAAGTTTTTGAAGGAGATGATGTCCAAGAATAGGAAGCTGGCTGATTTTGAAACAGTAGCACTCATAGAAGAGTGTAGTGCCATTATAAAAAAGAATCTCCCTTTCAAATTGAAGGATCTTGGCAGCTTTACCATACCGTGTGTAGGAAACGTTTTCCTTTCACAGCGGAAACGACTTAGGCACACGGATCAGACTTGAAAATTTTCTACCCTTCCCTTTGAGTGGCCGAATGTAACCAGCAGTACCACTGAAATTTTGCTACTGTTTTTAACAAAAATTCAGCCCCGAAACATTCCCTGAACAGTCCTCGAACAGCCCTTAACAGCAATGCAAAACTGGACTTTTTTTAAACACAAAATGCGCCCAAAATACAACAAAAATAGTCCCAAATTTCCGTGAACTGCAGTGACATTTTCAGGTCTGATTTTTCATAGAGAAATAGCCCCAACGCAATCCCAAAAGACCCCTATGTGTTTCCCAAAAATTTCGGATTGATACGAGACCAAAAAGAGCCTCGAAACGCCTAAGCAAGTGCTCGGCAGTGGGCAGCAAATTCACCCCACTGCCGTGAGTCAATAGAGAAGAAAATAATGATTTTTGGTTCAGCACCACAAAGTCTTCTGAGCTATGTCTCGTTACCAACGGAAACTAGTGTGGGCTAGACTCACAAAATTAATCCCTAAACTTTTTAGAGATTAATGTCACACACAATTTTGTTTTATTTTTCTTCTTTGTTCTTCTTTTGTTTTCTCAATAATTTGAGAGGATTTGGAGAAGGAGAAGATGGAGGTTAGGGTTAGAATGAGAGCTTAAGGCAAAAAGAAAATCCAATTTTCTTTTATACTTAGGATAATTAATTTCCAAAATTAAACAAATCATTTCCCCTTCCATCCTTGATAATTTCGGCAATATAGGTGTTTTTATTTTAATTTTGTAACATCAAATTTTATTACTATAATAAAGGATATGTTACAAAAATAAAAAGGTGTAATTGCCTTTCATAAAGTGTAACTACCAAAAACACTCAAAAGCTTTCCAAAAACTATTTTTGGAATCTCAAAATCATATCTTTATTTATTAAATTATATATATAATATAATTTAATAATTTGTAATTAATAATTATCAAATAATTATTAAAACTGTATACCAACTATTAATATATAGTCTCAAGTGTGACAAAAAAATATTATTAATCATATTAATAATATTTATATATTAGTGAGTATATAATTGGACTATCCAATTATATTAAATCCACTATAGTATATTGAGCTAACACGATGACCAAATGGACATATGGTTTCGAGCTCCAATAATCTCGAAATATTAATTAAGCTCTTAATTAAATATTCTGAATTATTAACTCCGGGTTATTCCACTAAAAATCCGAAGTTGCACTCTCGTTGCCACAGATGGTATATGATAAGTGCATGAAAATGTACTTTGAACATCACTAATTCAGTTTGATTATCATGTGTTTAATCTTAATTATAGTTTATTTTGTGCTTTGTTATTAGGAAGCAATGGAACATGGATATTGGAGCAATTACGCGTGTTTCGGGACCTTACGGACACATCGGAAGCACGCAGGAAACGAGCAGAAATGCATGAATCATTATCCGGCAAGCCTGGCCGTGGGTCATGATGTGCATGGACGCTCGTCGCGGCACAGAGATGTTTTCCAGGGTTTTGCTTAGTTCATTTTTTACGCAAATAATGACTCTAGGACCCCTCTATAAATACATAAGCTCGTCCATAACCCTAAAAACAAAGAGAAAAGAGAGAAAACACACAACAAAGAGTTAGAAACACAATTTTTAGAGAGAAGAACGAATAAGTTTCCAGACAAACAGGATGTCTCTCCGATCTATCAAGGTTGTGTCTTTCTTCTCCATGAAGAACTAATCTCCTAGGCAAAGCTAAGAATGAACTCTTGTATTTAACTCTTATATTCATGTTGTTGATTCCTGAATGCTTTTTAATGTTTAATACAATTGATGATTCATTGTTCTTTATTATCTTTTAATTTATAATCCAGAGATTGTGTTTTACCAATTTGCATATATGAATTGTCATGCTTCTTCTATGTGTGATTTGAGAATTCAGTTGTGACTGGTAAAGTTATTTTATGAGTTAATCTTCTGCTACAATATTTCTTGTGGGTATATTATCGACGTTAGATATGTCATAACGATAACTTTGTGGGCTGTTAACATAGAGAAAATAATTCATCGATTACTTTAGAACTTAGTATGTTTGGAATTGAATATCTTCTGATTGTTGGTTTGGGATGTTAAACCTTCAATTGAGTAATAAAAAGAATCAATAACGGAATATAGGAACTTGATACAAGAGGGATTCCTGACGCTTTGCTGCTTCTCTCTATTGATAATTCCTGCATACTTTTCATAATATTTAATTTAAATTACCAAATCAATCATTTTCTTTAAATAAGTTATTGATAAACGGTTTCTTAATGGTCTGTTTGGTTCAACGAATGAGAGGGGAGGGGAGGGATTTTAATGGAGGGGAGGGGATGGAATGGGAGGAGAGGGGAGGGGAGGGATTTTAATTAAATATATGTTTGGTTCAAATGAGAGGAGGGGATGGGAGGGTTTTTAATTAGATATATGTTTGGTTCAAGAAGGGAGGGGAAAGATTTTAAAACTAATTTACTATTTTATCTTTGTAGTCTTTTATAAATAAAATTAAAACAATAAATGTTTATATTATCTTTGAATTAAACAAAGAATAAAATTAAAATTAAAAGCTCTACATAATACATGTTATTAAAAATAAAATTAAAACAAGCATCAAACCAGTAGTTAGGTTTGAATGGTGAAGCAAATATAAGAGAGTTTTGTAATTAGGACAATTTTAAATTTTAATGTATAAGTATGGATAATTTAGTCAATGTATTTAAAATTTTAATTGCCCACTCTCCCCTCTAAAACCCCCAACTTTTGGAGGGGAGTTAAAATTGGCTTATGAGGGATTTTGCTCCCCTCCCCTCCTCTCCCTTTAAAAAATTTAACTAAACAAACATAATTTAAAATAATCTATCCCCTCCTCTCCTCTCCCCTCCAAAACCCCACAACCAAACACACTGTAAGTGAATTAGTTCCTTGTAACCATCTCTCTGAGGAATCGGCACCCCAAATATACTACGATAACCGCGAATATTTTTTGGGCGTAAATAGTATATTAAGCCAAACCAAGTCGGTGTCTATCAATATAGTCACTACATACGAATTGACCCTTCATGAGTATCTCGTAATTAGAGCCGGGTCATAATATCCGTTATACCCATATAAATATTTATACCTTAAGTACCATTGATTCTCTAATGAACGATTTATTCATAACCATTATGAATTTTAATCTTCCTATTCGTAATAGAAAGACTTGATTGCTCTAACCGTTCAAGTACCGAATCAACCCTTAAGGAAGATACTCATCTACTTCTCGCAAGAAGGAGTGAACTCCATATCTATGTAAAACGTTCCCAACTACACAACAGACCATGCCCCCAAAGTACGTAGCTATTGGTCGGGACTGCTACACCAACCTCACCTTTGTAAATCAAATGACGTAGCTATTGGTGAACTGAAAATGAGAGTTAAAGATGAAGAAGTCATCTTCAGTGTTTTTC